>JBBPCZ010000040.1:18062600-18075423 GCA_037974445.1 Brycinus macrolepidotus | reverse complement strand
CAGCCATGTCTTTATGGAGCTTGCTTTGTGCACTGGGGCACAGTCATGCTGGAATAGAAAAGGTTCTTCCTCAAACTTTGTCCACAAAGTTGGATGCAAATCGTTGTCCAAAATGTCTTGGTATGCTGAAGCGGGAGTGGTAGTAGCCTAGTGGGTAAAACACTTTTCTGTGAACCTGATGACCACAAAGCTGCAGGTTCAAGCCTCCACTTTCTACTACTGTGTCCTTGAGCAAGACACTTAAACCTCAGTTGCTCCATGGGCTGTCCCTGTAACTAATGATTGTAAGTCGCTCTGGATAAGGCCATCTGCCAAAATGCCCCTTTACCATTAAGATTGCCCTTCACTGGAAGTAAGGGGTCTAGCCAAAAGCCGGAAAAACAGGTGTGTCCCAATACTTATGTGAATATAGTGTATTTTGTTATTCACTGTTTTATACCACATGGGTTACAGTGATTTGTCACGAGTAAGGAAGTCTTATTCACAACGTAAAGCACACCCTTACCTGCTCGTAAAGATTCTGAAGATTCTAATATGTGCTTTATCAAACTTGTTCAGTTTGTTATAAGGCTTGTTTTGTGTAAAAACTAAACAGCACTCTTGTACCGATGATCATTTTTCGGAATAGTATATGATAGAATTCAAAAAGTGATGTTCACACAATAAATAAGCACTAATATATAAGAAATGTTTTAATATTCTCTATATTGAAATTTTCTGGATGTCTGTGAGAATCCAAATGGTTGGTAGACCTAATCTTTGACCACTACATATTTTCCACAGACTTTAGTTCCAAAAACTAATTTTCTCCATCTGATGTTACCTTTGTAGGAGTGTTTGATGTGAAGGTGGACCTTAATCCGTCTTACAGTCTTTCACCTTACTTTTGAATTGGCCTCTTAGATGCGGCATTTTATGAATTGCTGTCGTCTGATGAACTGAAATTGTCCACTGCTACACAGTAATGAAGACTTCAGTGCCTAAATATGTTTTTTTACATTATTTATTCACACTCCAATGAGAAAGTTTGTATCTTCGCTGGCAATCAGAGTGTCCCACCCTTTCCTCATCTGTAAAACTTGAAAGCAAGAACAAGACCACTTTGAAGTCTTCTGCTCCCACAAGAGAACGTTGGTTCCTCCTTATTCATATGTGCATCTTTGCTTTGGAATCAGGCCTGCAGTGAGTCAGCACTATTTGACTCAGTTCAGCCAAGGACGAGCTGCATCCACGTTGAAAGAGGGTTCTACGCAAAGCTATAATTTATAATGTGGTTCCTTTACCACCAGCTCAGCTTGGAAGGGGTTGCTATTATTCCCCAAGCACTTTGGAGCTGGACAAAACAGTGCAGCATTGCATTAACGGCCACTGGGCAACATCACTTTGTTAAAGGGAAGGTGAATACCTTCCTTAATGAAAAGGTGCAGGGAACCGAATGCTCTGTGAAACATAGAAGAAGTAAAACAAGGGTTAAAAAGCTGAGGAAGGTTCAAAACATTTGAAACATAAATAAATGAATCTCATTTGTATGTTTCCAGACCCCCTACCCCTGACCCCCTATCGCTTCCCTAGCCAACATGACCACTAATTCCTAGCACTACTGCAGCAGAGTCTGTTGGGAATGCTTGCTAACTTCTTTCAAACTGACCTCACAGTCATGAATCATGTTAAATTATGGATTTGGTGCAGAATGCTATTTAAGGATAAGTAGCTGTAAGCCAACCCCTAACTCTGCTTTTGAAGACATGCAGGTAGGCAAAATGTGATCTGATTAAAATGACTTACAGGTAGCATGACTGAGTTACTTAGGTGATTGTCTTTGGCGAAGCTTGTCGGTTGAACGCAACGTCTGTATGAGCAGAGATTATGTAGATAAGTAGCACAGTCAAATTCCCCAAAGCTGATCTCAGCAGGGGAATACATTATAGTAGCAGGACATTGAAAGGAACACTGGAACCTTATGTGCATCATTAGAGAGACTGAAACAGGCATGCAGAAGACATGAATAAAAAGTGAAAAATGATTATGGTGTAAACTGAAGAGTTGTGAAGTCATTTTTTATCCCAAGAATCTCTGATGCAGCAAAAACAAGGGCAAAAACAAATTGCTACAGTTACCTGAGAGCTGAAGAACACTTGATTCATTCACTTATTTATTTCATACATCATAAATCTTCTAGCTTTTTCTAGCGAGTCTCTTGTGGCACATGCCAGTATATGGTAATTCAGTATATAATAAACACAAATGATAACATTATTGTGGACATGATAAAATATTGTGAGTATAACTTTGTCTGACCCATTGCACTTTCATCAAAGATATTTTAGAGCAGCTCTGCTTGAGCTCTACCACAGCATGGCAGACGGAGGATCCGTCTCAGAGCTTTTTCCTCATCCAAAAAGATCCCACATCACACAAGAAGGATAAAATCTCACAGACATGTATATTTGCACTCAAAAGTTTGCATGAAACTTTATGCCTGTTTTACAATAAGAACACAGTTTAGTTGAACCACTCTTACAGTGCTTACAGGTTAAAGCTTGTTCCAGTGCTGTTCAGAGTTAGACTCCAATGGAAGTGTTTACTGAAGTGTCAACAACTGCAAAGTATAAATACAAATACAGTTATTACAAGCTTCAGATCCGTGTGTAGTGGTCAGCAGACTATCTGCATCTAGCCACTTATACCATCTATAGGCTAGAGCTATATTAAACTTTAAGCTTTAAGAGGCTTACACTAACTTGTATGAATTGACTCCTTTACTTTATATCTTAACATCTATAGGATATATTAAAATAAGTTTATGGTAAGGTGTACATATACAGTACCTTTATTTAAAAAAAATGTAGTTTGTGCAGCTTTTTGACCATTTTTATCTTGTTACCTCCCTGGTTCCTGGTCTTGTTAAGCAAGACTGATCGTACCATACTATTTAAAACATCTAAATTTGTATGGTATAGCGTGACCTTGAGTGTATTATTGTGATTATCCCGCAGTTTATCATATTTATTATTAGATTTAGATACAATGATGACCAAAAAAGGAAAAAAAATCACATTTATTACAACTATGTCATGAAAAATAGTTTCAATCCAAATAAATGCATCTAAGTGAACAGTTGCTAAAGCTTAAGGATAACTTACAAGTCTCATCAAGTCACAATGTAGACAAACTAATTGCTTGAAAGAACTAGCTTCTTCATTGATGTGGCATATTTAAATGCAATATCAGTAACTCACAGATTTAAAAACACTAACTGCATCAAGTGAAGCTTCAAGCAGTCTAGTGTGTAAACTGGACTGTCCCAACTCACTATTCTCCTCCTCATGGGTTACTTTCTCCTCATCTGTTTTGGTTAATTAATCCATGTTATGATGTATAACGGCCACTCATAGCTGTGGCTGATGACTTGGTTAATTATACCGGAAGCATTTTGTCATTGCCATTTGCTTGTGTCTCTTGCTGTTAGAATGAGATAGTGTTAGTATTTGTTAGTGACTTTATGCAGGCTTGTTTTCTATACTAAATGATGCTAAAAGGCCAGAGTGCCATTTAGAGGAAATATTGGCACTCGCAGAATGCCAATCACATCGTAAGGTTGAAACTAACTGTGGTAAGATGAGATTTATGTTGAGGAAAATTGCTTCCGCGTGTTCTAGTACGCTCAATTTACCTTTTTCATCCATGAACTGTGTAGTGACAGTGATCAGAAAGACTGAAGACACTATAATGTAGCTTTAGCTGCATCCCTCCATCATTTACAGTCAGTTCCTGAGATGCTGCACAGCAGCTAAATTTGCAATTTCATTTGAAAGCATTTTTCTTCTTAATAATATAGACGGTATAGGGAATCTACAGACTCGAGTGGAGGTCTACACATCACCATATGTGAGGTATTTTAGCTTCTTCGCTGCAGTTCTTCAAGAAGTATCCGTAATATTTGTTTAGTCCATTAGATGATGTGGGATAGGTCCCATTTTACAGGAGCTCCATAGCTTTAAAACACTCAGAGAAACGGATGATATAGCAGTGCAATATCAAACAACATTAGACACGGAGACTGTCAGTGTAAACATGATAAAAGCGTATGTCAGGGAAGGAAGCCTAACCCATTGATCACAACATATGTAAAGGTTTCTGCTGGCTCTTGACATTCCCAGTACAACATCAATTATTCAGGCAGTGCTGCAGGCTTTGGGGATGAGGCTGCTGTTTAGCATTATGCTGTAATGTGGAATGCTATTCCTGTTCCTCTTTGTGGAAAGCGCTGCTCACTCTCAGGAGCAGATTGCAATGCTCTCTTACTGTTTGGCAGCAGCTAGAGGGACATCCGCAGGTTTGCATTTGCCCACAGAGGCCTGCCTTTGCTTTTGCCACATTCACTCTGTATACAGTTCCCTCTAACACTCTTTTAAAGTGTTATGTGCCCAGTATCTCACATTCTGAGCAGTAATATTTGTTTATTTATTTTAAGCCTTTTTAGACTCAGAGGGCAAGTATACAACCAGGTGTGTTTATCAGTGACATTGAATGGGACAGAAGCCCTGAAGTCTAGTGCGGCTTATATGTTTTCTTCACAATATCGTCCAATTATATTTTTCTCTTTCTGTATTTCAGTGCTAAAGGAAAAACCTGGGTACATGAGTGGAGAGGGTAATGAGTGCAGATGCTTTCAGACAGGTGTACTGTATAATACAATGAAGCAATTAACATCTTCTGTGGCACATAAAAATAAAAATTCTGAACAGGGTAATCTCAGTTTTGAATCACGATGGTAAGAGGACAAGTACTAAATGACTAAATGACTAAAAAGGCTTCATTATTGGGGTATGTATGGCAGGAGCTCGAGTCACAAAAACTGGTCTACTGGCCAATGTTTCATTAGGAACAGTGATGATAGAGACCTCTGCATTTAAACCTATGGGAAAGAAGTCAGTAAATTGTGGTTGGAAGTGCACACTGAGTGAGCGTGATGCTCATGAATTAGTGTACAATGTAAGAAAAACAGAAGAGCAACTGTTCCTCAGCTGACTTAGAATGTCACTGCAGGACGCGATCATTGATCAACAAGCAAGAACGTTATGTACATATAGAGGGATATTATAGTAGGATTGTAATGCATAAACCCTTTATTGTGAATACAAATACATGCTTGAGAGTTCATTGGTACAAAAATCAAAGATACTGCTCTACAAGATATGTTAGATAAGTCAGTCTTCAACATATTCAAGAGAATGGTACTGGTCTGAGAGACTGACCCCTACAGTGAGTGTGTCCAGAGACTCTATGGTGTGGATCCACTTGTCCCTTTAACAGGAAGAGTCAGTGCAAATCAGTACAACGTTATTCTGATCACCTTTATTCTATGATGAAACAGTTTAATCGTGATGGGAGTCTCTTTGAGACTTTATTAAATCTAAAACTATGAACCCATTCATTTATATTACATTACATTTTTTAAAATAAAATAAACAAATGTAAATAAACAAAACATTAGAATATAATAAAGGTAGTGTGTATCCAAGAGGCAATGTAGGCACCTACCTAACATTGGGTAGGTCCTTCTCGTGCCACCAAAACAGCTCTGACCTATTGAGGCGTGGACTCTACAGGATCTCTGAAGGTGTGCTGTGGTCTCTGCCTCGAGACATTTGCAGCAGCTTCTTTAAGTCCTGTTGCAAGGTGGGGCCTCCATGAATCAGACTAGTCTGTCCAGCACATCCCACAGATTTTCAGTCGGGTTGAGACTGGGGGAATTTGAAGGCCAGGTCAATATTTTTTGAAGCAAGACAGGGCGCATTACCCTGCCACAAGGCCACTGCCACTAGGAATACAGATGCAATGAAGGGGTGTATTTGGTCTGCAACAGTGTTTAGGTAGGCAATACATGTCAAAGGAACATCCACATGAATGCCAGGATCCAAGATTTCCAAGCAGAACATTGTCCAGAGCATCGCACTGCCTCCAGTGCATTCTAGTGCCATTTTATCCCCTGGTAAGCAACACACATGCACCCGGCCGTCCACATGATGTAAAAGAAAACATATTGTATTAGACCAGGCCACCTTCTCCCGTTACTACATCATCCAGTTCTGCCAGCATGGGCACACTGATCGGTCTGCAGCTACATGGCCCCATATGCAGTAACCTGTGATGCACTGTGTGTTCTGACACCTTTCTGTCATAGCCAGTATTTACTTTTTCAGTTAGTTTTGCTACAGCAGCTCTTTTGTGCTCATCAGTGAGCCTTGAGTGAACCTGAACCTGTTGCTGGTTCACCAGTAGGTAATTTTAATACATTATAGACTATAAAAGTATATCAATTAATGATGCCTATCTAACAAGAACAAGGTCAAAGCTGTGCCCATAGTAAAAATATTATGCAGGCCACTGTAGGTCACTGTTCCAGGATCCAGGATCATTGCATCAGTGCAGTGAACACTGAGTTTTATGCCTCTTGGGTCGTTTTACATAATGATGATCTTGCTTTGACCTTGGGGTCATGTCATGTTGGTCATCCAGACATCATGGTCTGCTGAAACTGTTTGTTTCCAAGGTACTATTATCGTTTCAGTACAAAAATCAGGCGAAATACAAAGTTTCTTTTTTTAACAGTAAAAATGGAACATAAATGTCCCCCATATCTTAGTTGTATCAAAACATTCTGAAGTATTCATTTGTTTTAAATGCAGCTTGCCCTTTACCAATAGAAATGACCAAAATGCATAAAAATACATCAAAGTTGAGAATGTTTTTTTTCTTTTCTTATAAATTTGTCTTGTATTTTGTATTTATTTTCTCAATGCGGTCCCCTTATGACGTTTGTCAGTTTATGTACCAAAACCATTTATAATTAATTTACAAGATTTTCCAGTGTACTTCAATCCCTGAGAATGAAAACAGAATGAGCCTTTAAGACTGATGTGTGAATGCCTCGTATTGTGCCTCATTCAAAAAGCAGTTCGGGTGAGCGGTTCTGGGGTTTGGCATTTGAGGAGTTGGCATTTGCTTTGAAATATGTCAGAATTTGATAGGCATTGGGATTCTCCCCATAGTCCTGAGAGCTGTGCTGCACATCAGAAGTGGGCCATGTGATAGGAAGAGTTGTAGCGACTTAATTTCACCTACATTTCCGTTTGTCACTGAGCTCCTGACATATTATATCTTAAGCCTCCTGAGCTTTGTCCTGCTGGAACATCACAGAGCTAAAACGGGAACTTCTTCCTGCTGATGGCCCGAAAATGGCAGGAAAGCTAGAGGAACTTCAGTAGGAGAGCTTTTCACCTAAACCCTCCATTTCTCTACCCTCCGTTCTTATTATTCCTCAGACGCTTCACAGTGTGTCGGGGGCAGCCACAGTTGCTCGTCATCAGTTTGACTGGTGTCAAAAGTGACAAAAGTGAGAAAGGAAGGCTTAGGGAGTGGGTCTGATGCACCACTTTTGAGCAAAAAAGAACCTAGCGGTCTTTCATCAGGAGACGTTTTTCCTGATCAGGAAGAAATGAGAAGACAAAGATTATTGGCCTAAACTATGCCTCCTGGGGCGGCTCAGTTTTAGTCGTAGAAACAGAAAAGCTTGTTTGTTGTATTTGGGGAACCATTTCTCTGTCACAAAGTTTCTTGGACAAAGTTCTTGTGAGAAGAACCTCAACAGAATGCATGAAAAGTCATGAGTTCTCCCAAACAAGCTCCCTGCCTCCAACCTCTTAACACTTGTGAAATGTACTTAGTGCTCATGTTTCTATTTATACGTTGCCCACTTTTTACATTTCGCTTGTCAGAGACAATGTATGTCAAACTGACATTTTCAAAATATGCCGCGCCACGGATATAAATACCATTTGTCTCCAGAGCCAGGAAAGATGAGAGGCTTCCGAATGCTAATTCGCTCGGAAACTTCCCAGTTGTGCGATCGAGCGATGTTACATGGATTCAGCGAGGTTCAAAAGTTTCCCGGCCTTAGATAAAGGCATAAATTGTCTGTAATTTCATTCAGTTACAGTGCGCATGTCTCATTTACACATATTTCAGCACATTGTCAAGTGCTCAGCTTCTTAGAATATTGATTTGAGCACTACGGAAAGCATGACATGGTGACATACCTGATGCTGACTGCAAGAAGTGTCTTCAGATTCATAAAATCTTACAGCTATGGTCTTTTGTTAAAACGTATGACTATATTTGTATTTTTTTTCCTCCACTTTTGTTACATAACACATTCAGAAACAGTAAAAAAGCTGTTGCCAAATGACCGTGACAATCCCGCTGTGATGATATAACAGGTTAAACATGTAATACCTTTACAGCAAGTTGCTTTAATTGTTTTGCTTCCTTATGTCTATCAGCTGTGTGACCGTACAGGGATCAGCCCGTAAAATACATGAGTCTAGAGGCAACCATACTGCTCTCTTTCTCCTGTCACTCCTTTTGATATCTCAAGTTTTGATTCACCCACAGCTCTTTTTATTCCACCGTAAATGGACTTGAATTCCTGGGTGTAAGAGGGTTTGGTGCAGGGCTGAATAGAAGCAGGATATTAAACAATAATCTGCACAGTCCTTTGCCTCGGGGGCCAGCAGTGAGACAGTGCCGCAAGCGAGAGAATTTGTGATCTAATTTAGGGGCAGTCAGCCGTTCAGTCTTCTCTCCGAGGACTCTTGGCACTCCGATCCATTCCATTCCTCTTTGTATTGCACCAGTGTGCCCCCCTAAACCCGACACTCGTCCTATGCAGCTGTCCTACACCAGTGGGATGGCGTGTGCAGACACTGGTGGCTGTGTTGTAGAAACTGCAGATGTCCTAATGCTGAGGTGTCACTATTGACACTGTTGGGCCACTTTAAGTCTCACCTATCTACTGAACTTCCGTCAGCTGTGGGCTCATGTGCATTCTGCTATAGAGAGCGCCATATGAAAAAAATGATTTACAAATACTGTGACTGGGATTAAAAAAAGTTATGAAAAGGCAACAACATGCATTTAACCCCTGCTTAAGTGAATGTAATGTACTTTAAAATTAATTTCAGGTACACAGTTGGACCCTAAGGACTATATTGTATTTTTAAGCGTTCATTCATGCTGTTTGCATGGCTGGAATTAATACATTTCATAATATGAAACCACTGTATGTAAATTAATTTTGTATATAATGGTAGTATATGCTAGCATAAGATCATCAAGTTAAGAAATTTTAATAAATAGATAGATAGATAATTAGATAGATAGATAGGTAGATCATTTTAAGTGCTCAGAAGTATGAACAGAACTTTAATAGCAAAACAGATCAATTTATTAGTAAAATGCACGGCCAGTATATTTGCAAGATCCAATAAACCATTTTTAATACCTTTTGGGGTTGGTATTGTATCAGGGTTTAAATTATACTGTATATTATAATATTATAATGATAATGGTCTCTACTATGGGATGTGAATAGCTGTGCGTGGACGACATTTTAGTGTGAGCTGAAAATTCATTTTACAGACGCTTTTTTCACAGTAATTGCAAAGCAGAAGTCGATGATGGACGTAGACAACCTGAATCACGGTAACTGAATAACAATCCTGCAGCTCCTACACTGGAAATCTGATCTGAACTCACAGGGAGAGAGACAGAGGGAGAAAAAGCATATGAAAAGAGCCAAGGGTTGATTTGCCAGGTTGAGACAGCCATGAAAGATTGAAATGTCAGATATGACTCAGAACTGTCAGGCCTGTGGAGATCACAGACGCTGCACACGCAGGCGGAAATGTGCCGAACGCAATGCAAAGAACCTACTTTTTAACACGTGTCTCGCGCGCACACACACACACACACACAACGTATTGTGTACACAGGCTTTCATGAGACCAGTTTGAAATGTTTTTCATGAGTACTATTGCGTTTTTTTCCTCTCGTTTAATGCGAGGGTCTGTGGTTGAACTCCATGCTCCCAGAGCCTGGGGCACTTTTTAAAGATCAGCGCTTTTCCTCCATCGTCGCGACACAATTTTTGTTTTAGCCCAAAATGCCATAACGATCCATCCCTGGAGTAAGCAATGGCCTTTAAGACTTCACCTTTCCGGTGCATGTAACCCCAAGGAGAGAGTTTCTGTCTCTCTCTCTCTCTCTCTCTCTCTCTCTCTTTCTTTCTCTGTCACCGTCTCTGTCTCTCTTTCGCTCTAACCCAGGGCAAGGTGAAGAAAGAGCAGGGGCTCCTTTAATATTAATCTGATTCTCTACATCAGATAGGCTGCCTCTCGCTTCAGGTGCTTCTTTTTTTTTCCTTTGCTTTGTATCATCCATTGTTAGCGGTATCTTGGACGGCGGAGGCAGTGGAGGCAGGAAAGAGAGCATTTAACCCCCTTTCTAGTCCTGCGCTGAGGCGTCCAGGCTGAAAGCCAGTGTGGTTCATGCCTTCCTTATATGAGGTCTTACATACAGGCACATTTAGTCCTGGATATTGTAGAATTCATAGAATTCAACATCATATTCAGTGATCAGGTCAGTTCAATGATCAAAATTGATTTCCTAGTGGCCATTCCGCCAGCAGAATGGAAATCGACTTTTGTTGCTAACCCTTCTAACTCCGCCCTGTGGTGGTCTGGCGCCCCACCTCAGGGTGAGTTCCAGCCTTGCTCCCGTAGACCCCGGGATAGGCTCCGGGTACCAACGCCCCTACTAAGGATTAAGCGGTTACAGAAAATGAATGAATGAATGAATGAATGAATGAACACTTATAACTCAGAGTGTATTAGTAAAATCTGATTTCAACGAATAAAAACAGTCTAAAGCCTGTGTTTGCTCTCCTACACGCTTGCCGTATGGTGCACTTTCGCTCAGCCACTCTCTGGCCCCCCTCGTTCCGTGGGTTTTCCCCACCCACTTGTGGGCAGAGACTATCCTGAGAGTTGTCTCGAGTTCAAAGATCTTGTGTTTTTTTTTATTTCTTAGACCTAAAATAAAAGAAATTTGGGCTTTTTTTTTTTCTTTATGGGCATTTGGTGTGACGCCTTTTTTAAAACCCCATTAGTGGTTATTGTTATTACATGTTTTTAAAATTGCAATAACTTTGGTTCTATGTGACATAGGAACACCAAACAAAGCTCAGCATGACGTCTAACACCTCGAGCATCAACACAAACCGAGGAAACTTCCGTGTAAGGAGTTGTTTTGGCGTATGATGACAGTGTACCATTTGTTGCGCTTCTGGCACGGATCCGTGCTGCTCATGTTCTAAAGATTAATATAATCAAACAAAATATTTTAATTCTTATTATAATTCTGTTAAATATTTTCATAAAAATGTTCTAATTTAAGGATGAAGGACCTCCAAAAAATTACATTTTACGGCTACTGTGGGAAGGGGTTAAAGGGAAATTCCACAAATATCTGTATTATTAAGTAATTAACATTTTTTTAAAAAGCTATTCAGTGTTTTAATGTGCCGTTTTCAAGAAATTGAACCGTTTTGAAGAAATTGAACTGTTTATGTGTAAGTCTTTGCAGACAGTAAATCAAATGACTGTATTTGCTTTGTAGACTCCTCGACCCCTGGTTTCTATTGGCACCAATGGAAAGAAATCTGTAAATTTCTCTAAAGTGCAGTGTTACATATCAAACCCATCTTAATGAGTTTGTTTACTTGTTAACGATTGAATTAGACAGAAAATCTGCCTTAATTAAGTTCATTCCATGCTTCCTGAGCCCTGCTACACTATGCTGAGGTCTTACAAAGCTGAAAAAGCTCATTTCAGCCGGACTTTTCTATTTGATATCACCTGTCATACCAAAGGGAACTTTATACAGTTTTGTAAATTTACACATTTCCAGAAATGAAACTCACTGCAATTTAGTTTTATGCATTTTAAAACAAACTAAGGCACCCAGAAATGACCTACTGCAGTAAATTAAGGTTCTATTATCTTTGAGAGCTGCTTATACTTAAAATCAATATTGCTGTCAATGCTGGTATACCGGTTAAGACAGCACATCACCGCGCACTAGAAATATTGGCTAGTCTGTGCATCATTCTCAGGTAATAAGCTTTGAAAAAGGTTTGGGACACCTGTTTGGTCTTTAGGAATTCATTTCTAGAGCAGTCCAAAGGAAATCTATGCACTGTTTCAGGCCTTCTGCTTTAGTCAAAAGCCAAACTCTGCCAAGCTGGGTTACGGCGATCTCACGTTTACATTACTAAGTCAGAAATCAATATTTATTCACAAAGTGTAAACAGGGCTTGTGTCTATGACGGTCTTTTCCTGATCTCCTTTTGTTTTTACTCAGGTGCACATTGACGCAAACAGATCATTATGAATAAATGACAAAGTGTGGAGACGAGCACTTGTGTGCTTTCTTTCCCATAGAGTGCAGTTCAATTCCAGCTCTTCTCAAGAAGTCACTGAGTGTCCTCTAGTGGCACCAGTTGGGTATTGCATCTGTACAAGGCAGAAGCAGGGGGGATTTGAGCCTCTTTGGTTTTAAATAAGCGATAATGCAGCTCTTTCAAATCACTGGGGAGGACGTGAACACCTGTGGGCCCCCATATACAGTACTTACATGGACCTTGTGGTGCAACGGTAGTGTGTCGGACTCCAGGTCAGAAGGTTTCGTGTTCAAATTACGTTGACATCAGAAGCAAGTTTCTTGGGCAGCTGGTGTCCTGGTGGTTAGGGAGTTGGTTAGGCTGTGGATTCGAATCCCAGGACTGCCAGTGGCACCACTGAGGTACCCTTGAGCAAGGTACCATCTCCAAACACTGCTCCCCGTGTTCTGTGCTGTTACAGTGTTGCTGTTGGTTGGTATCTTGTTCTGTGTTTGTGTGGCTGGTTCTTGTTTTTCAGAA
>JBBPCZ010000040.1:18046406-18059025 GCA_037974445.1 Brycinus macrolepidotus | reverse complement strand
TAGCAGTTACCCTGGGGTCCTTTGTGACCTGGCCGACTATTACACGCCTTGCTCTTGGAGTGATCTTAGTTGGTCGATCACCTGGGGAGGGTAACAATGGTCTTAAATTTCCTCCATTTGAACATAATCTGTCTTAATGTGGATTGGTGGAGCCCGAACTCTTTAGAGATGGTTTTGTAACCTTTTCCAGCCTGATCAAGCATCAGCAACCCTTTTTCTGAGGTCCTCAGTAATCTACTTTGTTCGTGCCATGATACACTTCCACAAACATGTGTTAACACTTAGATCCGTGTTCTTTAAATAACACAGGGTGCCCACTCACACCTGATTATCATCCCATTGATTGAAAACACCTGACTCTAATTTCACCTTCAAATTACCTGCTAATCCTAGAGCTTCAAATACTTTTGCCACTGACAGATATGGAATATTGGATCATTTTCCTCAATAAATAAATGACCAAGTGAAATATATTTGTCTCATTTATTTAACCGGATTCTCTTTATCTACTTTGAGGACTGATGATGTTTCAGGTCATATTTATGCAGAAATGTAGACAATTCTAAAGGGTTCACAAACTTTCAAGCACCATGGTGTGTGTGTGTGTGTATATATATATATATATATATAAATTGGCCAAAATATGACATAAATATTACATAAAATATTACATAATATTACATTGTTTTCCTTACCTTTTAGTATATTGTTTTTTATTACACATTTTATTACCCAGGTTGAAGTGGCACAAATGTGACCTAAAGGGAGAATATATCAGAATTTCCCCCCTCTGCTCCCCGCCACCACTGCATGTGCATACTCCCGTCATCCTCCAGCGTTTGTAGAGTAGCAGCAGTTCTAGCAGTAATAGCTGCAAAAGCATCTGGCCTTTTTTCACCTCCTCCCATAATCGAGAGCAGCTACGAGCTCTTCAGAGCTAGTGATCAATGTTACTGATTAGGATGTGCGTATGTGGGCCGTTTCAGGGCACAAGTGTGATCACACTCATTACCAGTACGGGTCACAAACACAAATGCAAAGCACAAGGAAGAACTGGATCTTAGTAAAAATCTGAATTGAGGAACAAGAGTTGTGATGCGAACGTAGCCTGATTCTGTTTGAATTTTGGAGAACGTCAAGATTTCATGATGCATTTAATTTTTTCCATAAGATGTGTAATATAATCAGAACTTTATGAGGTTAAAGATTTACGTACCTGTTAAAAAACTGAAGGAATTCCTGCCCTCGGAGAGTGGTAATGGCATGTTGCTCATGCATGTTTACTTATTCACTTTAAAATAATATGTTTGTAATTTGTTCTCGTTGCTATCAACACAAAGGCATGTTTTAGAATTATATAATTGTCAAATTCAACAAAAATAGGTACAATATATTAATCATAATTGATCACTGTGCAGTACATTGACACGGCTTCAGTTATAAAGGTGTAACTGTTAGATTAGTACTCAGTATTGGCAGAGGGTGCATAGGGTAATTAATTTGAAATGAAGTGAGATACTGTCAGAATATCTGAACATCAGCAAAACCTAAATGTTTTTAGCTTTTTGAATCACTTTATAGGGCAGAGTTTTGTTGGCCCATCCATATTGTCTTTACTAGCCCCAAATGCTGTCTATTCAAGGCATGATTCAAAAATGATTATGGATTAATAACTTCATTTTTGGCACCATTGCCAATCCCTTAAGCAGAATCTCCGCGTATTATTTACCCATTATGTATCCCTGCCTTCCTGCAGTTTCATTTTGTACTGTATTTATATTTATGGCATATCTGGAACAGTTATTAAACTCTTGAATGGTTTAAAAAAAAAAGTCCTGTCTAAACTTCATGTGAAATAAATACACGTCGTCACTTTGTTCCACAAATGAAAAGAGGATTACTGTGTGATAATATCAAAATATAGTTTTATTTTGGACTTTGATCCGATTTAAATGACAACAAATCAATGCAATGCAAGGTGCAAAGGGGGGAGCGGGTCGGGGGTCAGCAACCAAAAGAACCGTTTGACTGGGGAAACAGAGGTTGGGGGGGGGGGGGGGCACTGCTGCCAACATTTCCAACCCAGAACGCTCAAACTGGGTTCAGTACTGTACACGGTGTCCATGTTTTCCAATAGTCATTTTGTTAACTCTTTTTTTTTTTAATATATAGCTACAAAGAAATATGAATTACAAAAGTACTAAAAGAGTACAAAAAGTCCAGGGCGGGGGGCGGGGGGCGGGGGAAACACACCATAAGATGAGAATTCCGATAGTGACAAAATGAAAAGAGGTGGGCAAGCAGAAACTGGGAGAGCCGATTATGGAGAAAGAGAGAACTAAAATACCCTTCCATGGCCAGTGACTGTAATAAATAGTGTTCAGATGGAATGGCCTGCTTAAAGCAGACGATTTCATACAGGTCTCTAAATACTACACTCTGTAGAAAATGAACGTTTATATATCAAGTGATACTCTAAAATTAAACCGTTAACATATAAGGCCTTAAAAATTGAGACAGTTTATCCTTAGTGCCATTAAATGATAATGCAGGCTCTGCTACAGGGCATGATTACAGAGTGATAGTCATAACTGCCTTGAAGCCTGAGCCAATTCTGCTCTGTCAGCGGAAAGTCTTGGGAGATCTTTTTTTAGGGACTTCTAAACACCGACAGCAGAATTAAAGGGATGTCTAAAGTTGTTTACAGTTCAGGATCTGCAGCAGAAGCAAAGCTGACCATGAACGATTATTAGGTTTGGACTTTTGATTGTTGATTGTGTTCATTGTGTATTAAACTGATCTACGTGAAGGGCTGTTACACTGAGTTTAGTCTGAGATTTTTAGGGTAAAATTGAAAAATTCCCACTTAACTTCTCAGCCAGTAGTTAGACTTGCCTTAAGCTTCAGGAGACCAGACATTGCTTTTAATCAAGTTATTTTTGCTACTTTTGCAGATGTATGTACTGCTCTTGGATGCATGCATTTGTGCAACAGAGCATTCGCAGCCACACTAGCCGTTTGCGGTGCGTTGAAATAGACGTGACTGTATCCTGATTTGGAACATACTGGTGCAGTCAGCAAGCCCAAGCTGGCTAACTCACTAACCCCAAACAGCAACGACACAAACGTGAACATAACTGTACCAGAAAATGATATACTTGTGAGAGGATACTGCTGCACACAGATACATCGCAAAAAATGTAGATAACCAGCGTGGTTGGCGGCGGTGGAGTGGAGCCTAATGTGCAGATAAGTCAAGGAGCTAATAGCAGTTAGCGAACTGGCAAACTCACTTAGCATAAAAAGTAAAAAACAAAAAAAGTGAACATAATTACATCAGATAATTATATACTCGCCACAGCAAACACATCTGTAGAAAAACAAAAAAAAACAAATTACTGGTGTGGTTGGCAGCAGCGGGATGACTTGCGTGCAACTTCGGCTAGCCAAGCAGCTAAAGTAGCCACAAGCAGAACAAAATGTACGGATATCATGTCCCTGCTGATTGCATATCATACAGTCTCTCTTTCGTGTATATTTACAGTCAGTAGAGAAGAAATGTAAATAGGTTAAAAAGCTAAAATTTGCGTTCCCTCCATCCTGCTGCTATACGAAGGCCCAACACAGCCAAAGCAGCAGCACTGATGGTCAAAGACGCAAATTTGGGCGTCAAAGTTCAACAAATTTGAATCTGATGTGAAATTTGTACACCTAAGAAGTGCAAAATGACTCACGACCCATTAAAAAGAATGTGATTTTACAGTAACACAAGTGTGCCTAGATCTTCTCTCGACGCTCTACAAACCCCTGCCTGCCATGAGTGTCAGCATGACCTCCGAGATGGGACGTATTGTGCACGTGCTCCTGGCTGGATTAGGTTACTTCAGGTAGGGCTTCCTCAGCACTGGCTGAGTAAAAAAAAAAAAAAATGGTATGTGGATCAGTACCAATTCAGTATTTGAGTAAAATAAATGATTTATGTATGACTGAGAAACGCACCCCCAGACATTACATATTGAATACAGCAGACGGTGGAAGGCGTAAAAAACGATTACTATTGATTTCTATGGTCCGTTACTACAAATGAGCTACGAAAAATGTTCAGGTGAGCTGGGGGAGCTTTCAGATGCACTATGAATTCACAAAATGTGTGTGTATGAAGCAAATATTATGTTCAGGGGAGCATTGGAGGGCTGGTTGGCTTGTTTAGCAAGCAAACTTGGCAAATGAAGATGAAGAAGCAAGTAGTTGATCAAGTGTTTTGCAACCGGACTGTTTGAAGTTAATATGCAAATGTGTCTTCTGCATGAATCGTCACTAAAATAATGGGGGCGACTGTTGAAGTCAGCAAACAGAAAAGTTGTGAAACTTAAAGCAAGTCTTCCCTTTTTCCACTCAGTACTCACGAACAGACCTGTAGTTGCCCAAAGTTAGCCTTCAATTATTCTGTCCAGATGTCTTTTGTTGTCGCGTTTTTTTGTTTTGTTTTTTGTTTTTTTTGGGTTTTTGTTAGTTTTTTGTTTTTTTGTTTATTTTTCATTTATTTTACAAGAAATACATTTTTGGAAAGGTAAGCCTGCTCTTAATGCAATACAGGAAACATCTAAGGAGTAGCTACAGCAGTTAACTTTGTCTACAGTTAACATTTTGTTGCTCCGACAATACTGCACAAACCAAATATAACAATGCACTATGCATCCCTTTAAAATGTGTGCCCCTATTCTGTGTCTATTTTAGTTTCAGCAGAATTTATGTCTCCTTTGGAAAAAGAAAAAAAAAAAAAGAAAAAAACAACCAAACTTTAAACTGCATTTGGACTTGGAACGGTTTAACCAAAGCAACTACAACTGAAGAGTAAAGGAACAGTAAACGGTTTCAAGTCCCCACATTGTTTTTCGTTTTTGTTAGGTTTTTTTTTTTTTTTTTTTTTTTTTTTAACCACAAAATGTATAGTACCAAAAGACTTTAAATAACTGTATTCTGTGTAAAAAAGAGAAAGATGAGTCCTTGCTTCATGCAGTTGTGAATTTAAAAAAAAAAACAAAAAAAAAAAAACGCACGTGTTGATAGAGAGAGAGCGAGAAAGAGCAAACAAAATCTGAGAGAAGGAAAAATGGGGGAAAAGCAGATGTGTGCACACTGAAATGGAACTAACAACAAAGAATAAAATCTTTTCGCTCGTTTATTTTGATGAGATTGGTTTGAAGAACAAATAGTAAAATATCTTCCAAATTTGGTAAATATACCAGTCCTTTTTTTTTTCCTCTTCTTCTTCTTTTTCTTCTTCTTTTGTATTTTTTCCCCCACCGATGTTACTTACAAAAGTCCCTTTTATGTCTCTGGTTGGAATCACGTCCACTCTGCTTGGTCTGTGTCAGGGTGCTTGTTTTTCCTGTCTGTAGTGGCTGGCCATGGTACAATAGGGATTGTAGCAGTACATGGGGCAGGGACAGTCATTTTGGCTATGTACACATTCATAGTCGGTCCATGGCTTCCAACAAGCAGCGTTATTTCCTCAGATCTAATACGCAAACCTAAAAAAAAAAAAAAAAAAAAAAAACTTTTTATCGATGTAATCCAGAACATTGATCTTCTGAATTATGAGAGAAGTTATGAAGTGAATACTTACAGAGCCATCCGATGCACTTGCCCCCACTTTGTCACCAGCTGCATTCCAGCAAACTTCAAAAATGCCCCCTGTTCCCCTGTAGCTATGCACTAAAGCACCAGTCTGTGGACACAAAACAAAAAGCTTTCAGTTAACTTGTCTTGATAAACCGTCATTCTAACTAGATAAGTGACCCTTTTTTAGCTCCCACACTCCTATACAGTATATGAAACACAGTTAAACCTTGAGGTTGGCCACCTGTGATATTCAACTGTAGTATTGTTTACCCAGTGGCTTCTGACTAATCTTCCTGGGAGATTTCAGCACGCTTAGTTTGCATCTGTAGGTTTCCATCCATGTAGTTTTATGCATATTTGACATACTGAATTTAAAAAGGTTAGATGGAAACAACTATCAAAATCTGTATTAAACCGTACAATTCCTTGAGATGAATATGCAGTAAATTACAATTGAAGTACTAAATGTCCACAAAATAATTTAAATGCAGTCATATGACTGTTCACTTGACAGAAGACAAGTACCAGTGAACTGAAGAAGAAATTAATATGTTTCTCAAAAAAGGATGTTTTTTTTTTTTTTTACTTTAAACAAATTGTCTACCACTAATTAATCTTGAACCATTCATTTTGCCTGTGCGTTCTTTGCAATCATGATATACAGTTTAGCCATTAAATAATCCAGCAGCAACAGAAAGTTGGTTTAAGTGACCTCTGTTGACTCACTCCATATTCTACAATTTTTTTTTTTTTTTTTTTAAACAGTTTTTATCTTTTGTACTGAGCACATGGAAACCCAGGATTGTTCACATTATTTTTTTGTAACATTTTAGTTCTTTGCTTGAATTTAAGTCAACATTTGGATGGAAACCTGGCTAATGACAAGACTAAAATGTCAAAATATTTTGTTGACAAAGACTCAAACAGACCCTGCAGGAGACTATTTCATACACCCTTGTATAAGGTTCATCATGAGATGATAATGAACACTGTTAGTGTAGTCAGGTAATCACATAACCCTCCTCTTTCTTGTAGGAATTATCTATTCACTTGCTGTTATGGCTTTAAAGAAGAGTGTGTGCCACATCATATAAAATATCTACATAATGTAACACCGAATCAGTGACTGAATTAAAATACTTTAAATTAGCATTTTATGATATCAGTATTAGCCACAGTTAGGTGCTATCGGTTATTGTATTGGGCCAGGAATTTCCACACTATTGCACCTCCAAAATGTAGCTTAGAATACAGCGGTATGGGACACAGAACAATATGAAATACAGCAGGGAACGCAACATCTGTTGACTCATGATATTCACATTGGCTTGCTGGCAATTGCTTAATGCACTCAGTACTGACACTCTGCACTGAATCTCAATTTTGTGCTTCTCAATTCCGGACCTGCACACAAGTCTCCAGCTCCCAACATACCTGATTAACAAGCCCTAACAAGGTAAAGCGGTAAAGCTGGTAAAACTCTATGCCATACAAAGCAGTGGTTTTCCAGGACAGGACACAGAACCACTGTTCTGAAGCTTTGATGCAATTTGTTACAGTGATTAAGAAGAGGTGACACTAAAACCAACAACCACAGCCAAACACCAAGCCAACACCTAAAACTGAAGTATTATTCTTGGGGGCAAACCTGCCCATAGTGGTCTCTTACAGACAACTGTGTTTATCTATGAAACTGTGGTGCCAGTGGAAGACAGCTATAAGCATGGAGACTCATTTCAATATTGCTTTCCCCCCCCCAAACTGCATTATGGAACTGTTACACTTTTTCAGATCAGGCCAGGTATTATTAGCCAGGATACACTTTGCATTACATTTGTTCTTTCTTCAAAATGAGCTATATCTCCACGCCTGTGCAAGGAGGGTGACAGGGGGCTCTTACCTGTGTGTTCCAGATGTGTACACACTTGTCGAAGGAGCCGCTGGCCAAGTGGCGGCCGTCAGGACTGAAGGCCACGCTGTACACCGGCTCCTGGTGTTTGGTTAACGTGTGAATGCAGATGCCTCTATCGACATCCCATAGCCGAACAGTGGAGTCAAAGGATGCACTGGAGTAGATAAAAAATAATTAAAATAAAGAAAAGCACATCACTCAGTGCGTTATCTTCAGCGTAAGGCACATAGAATAAATTGTATGGAGTGTAAAGTCTACCTGGCAAGCATAAGATTGGCATTGGGATTGTTGGTGCCAGGGCCAGTCGGGCTCCATTTGATAGTGTATATTTCTTTGCTGTGAGCTTGCAAGTCATGAACACATGTGTCTTGCTTCATACTCCAGATCTTCATAAAAAAAAAATAAAAAAAAATCAGATACATGAAAGAATGACAAGTGCACATAAAAACACGTCTGTTTATGCGTGCCCATAATTCTGAGCCACCATAAGAGTACCAGTAAAATAAGTGTTATAAAAATATGTAGATTCATCTTAAAAGTCTTTAGGCTGCAGCATCATTTACCCAGCTAAACATTTTAACAAGGCAGTGTGATGGTACTTCACTTTCTCTAGATGAGCTGTGAGTGAATAGGGTTGCGGGACAAGTATGTAAAATGTTTAGAGAATGAGTTGTATTTGAAGCTCATTAACCGGTTTTATGGAGCTGAATAATGTATTTAACATGCTGAGAAGCTGCTGAATGTCCACTCGGGTTGTTTAAGGACCTGTACACTCTACATTTCCAATTAGTGGACTATACTTAATCAGGCAGTGACCTTCAGGTATTTAAACACTTCAGCAGTGCAGCTGCAGCACTCATATCAGAATCAGAAAACTTTACTGATCCTGGAAAAAAAAATTGCCTGTGTTATGACTGCACAAACACACAGACAAGAACAATATAAAATACAGAGTCTAAAAAAATCCAATAAAAAAATCTGTAGGAAAACCTCAATATGAAATACACTATGATAAATACACAAATGCTGGGGTATAAATACTACAGATAAGTAACTTACAGTTCAGTGAATTACTAATAACACAAATGGTGGTTATGAGTGTGTTCTTATACATGGTAGAGATAAGTGGTATATATGTTGACATAAGTAGTGAAATTCACATGGCAAGACTGTTGCACATAATATCAACACAACACCCAAGAACATACCACGACCATGTTCCTGCCGCAGCTGTGCTAAGAGTTGTTCACTACCTAAACAACACCTGGTCAGTACTGGTCCTATCATGGACCCTTTCTACTGATGGATAAGTGTGAAACTGTGCAGCAACAGATGGGCTACAGCCTATAATCAGCCTTTACTAGACCTTACCTTCAGCGTCATGTCGTCAGAACAGGATGCCAGCAGGTTCCCAGTTGGATCCCATTTGATTGCATTTACTTCATTCTGGTGGAGCAAAGAAAACAAACAAGACTGAGCACACATCTTTTTTGGCAAAAAAAAAGGAGGCAGAGGCAGCAGCATGCAGGCAGATCCGGCAGACAGGGCTTACTGTGTGTCCTTGGAATGTCTTGATGGGTCGGTCCTGGCCCAGTTTGCACACATGAATGCACATGTCTGTGCTGCAGGAGGCGAAGGTGTTGTTGCTCTGCCAGTCCACGTCCAGAGCAGGAGCTGAGAGAGCAAGGGAGAGTGATTTTGTTATTCACATGGCTAAATTCACCCCAGTTTACCTTCAAAACAGCTTCAGCAACCTTCAAAAAAGTGTCACCTCCAGAGAAAACATAGCATGGCCTGTTTCTTTACTGTACAGCAGTTCATTCTTAATCTGAACAAGTGAACGCTAGCAAAGAGCTTTGAATGCAAATTCCATATTCTGCGATCAGGAATATCACACGTGTCCCAGTGAAATATAGGACAGTTTGATAAAACAGTTAAAAAATATATATATATATATATATATAAATATATAAAAGAAATCAATATTTTTGTTATTTAAAGCTCAAGTGTTTACAGTAACACTCAGTATGTTTCCTCTTCTTTTCATAAAGCATATCAAAGCGAAACTTTAAGTATTAAAAGCTGCATCAAATTTTTCCATTCAGAAAAATCAATCCTGTGGACAGGACAACTTATTGCTGTGTTTTAAGGGGGGGGGGGGGGGACGGGGGGGACTGGAGTGACCATGGATCAGAAGACTGGAGTGACCATGGATCAGAAATAATTTCATGGCTGGTCTCAATAAATATGAATAAATAATACGTGATCCCGGCCCTATTAAAAATAATGTGATACATCTCATTTTATTAAATGTCTGAGTATAGATAGCAATCTAGCAAACCAACTTTGTTAAGCTTATTTAGCAATCAGTGATACAAAAAAGTACTTATATTAACATTATAAATGAATATAAAATCGGGTTTATTACTAGTACTCCGATTTTCCAGTGGTTTAACATGACTAGCGTACTCTTCCAAGCAGCATAACTTCTGTGTAAGGTACGGGGCTGTGTTCTGTTATTAAACGTATCATAACTAGTCACAGGAGGTTGTCCCCTCCCCTACAGAACAACATTTTTACCGAGTCTTAAAAGAAAGGAAAAAAATAAATGAACATTTTGACCATTATTTTATAGTCAACAAGACAGAAGGAACAAAAGTGCATTTTCTCTGTTGACCTCAGATTTGAATATTGTAATGTAGAACAGAAGAGTACCTGAATGGAAGGGGAACTGCTGCTTGGCCTCTCCTGTATGAGCATCCCAAATAATTGTTGTCTGGAACAGACAAATGCACCAATCAGCACTCGCATTTAGCAAAACATGACAAATAACCTCAATAAAGATGTCTCCATACATACCTTATCTACACCAGCGCTAAGGATGAAATTTCCTTTTTTGTTCCATTTCAATGCAAATATAGGACCTTTATGTTGACCCAGGGTACTGGCAAGATTACCTGCAACAGGACACTGTCTGAGCATCACATAAAACCTGAACAAATTGTGTTCATGTGCAAAGAAGCAAGAAGACACACTCACCATCTTTAGTCCATATCCTGGCAAAGCCATCATAAGAGCCTGTGGCTAATAATGTACCCTCACTCTGTGAAAAGGAAAAAGACACGTCAAGCTACCAAAAGCACCAGAGGAGTGAAGTACAGCAGAAACGCACTGCGTGGAAGAAGCAGGACTCACATTCCAGTCTAATGATGTAACATCTTTGTTGCTTGGGACGTCCTGGCCACCCTCTCGTATACAGTGCCTGAGCACAAGCTGTGTGGAGCTGCTGGTACTGTTCTCACTTAGGTTCCATATGCGAGCGGTGGAGTCCCCAGACCTATATAACATTAATAAAGTGAGAGGGAGGGGCAATGAGAGAGTGAACAGAAAGACAGCTTTGCTGCCACTCTATTTGATTCTAATTTACAGATTCTAGGCAAAGTTGTAGGTTTCGAATAAGCAGGGAGCTAGGAAGATAAGAAAGCTAAGAAAATGATGAAAAGTGGAGGAAATACCGAAAAAAAAATTACGTTTCATGCCTTGTATATCATCTTTAAATAAATATTTAAATACTTAATCAATAGTATAATATATCATATAATATAACAATACTTAAATACATGAAAATGCACTATAAGTTTGTATTGCTGTATAAAAACGTATTAATGTGATGCAATATCAAGCATCTAAATGGTAATACAGAGACAATGAAGCTTGAAGGGTAGGTAGGGATAGTGAGCTGGAGCAGGACAGTGCCTGAGGAACGAGAGGGAGAACAGTTGGTGAGAAACTGACCCGGAAGCGAGGAGGTCACTGACAGGGTTCCAGGCGCAGATGAACACCTCAGACTCATGGCCCCTCAGAACCATGGCTTTATTCTGAGGGATCTCCACATCCCCATCCACCTCCATCATGTCTGCATGGTTATCTGCACAGAGCACAACACATGGGGGGTGCAATTAGACATACATGGATGGATATTCAGCACTAGAGGCTCACAAGGCTTAATGCTCCCCACACACCATTTCTATCAAACAGATGTGATCACTAAACTGTGCTCTTTTGATACGGATTAACAAACTTTACTACATACTTGAAAATAACCAGTCTGAACTGTTTTCCAGTCTTAAGGCCATTTCACAGCAGATGCAGTAACCGGAACTTGCCAGTACATGTGAGACGCCCCTATGTCAATCAATACACTCTTCCACATTGGGCATGTGTACCATGCAGAGCCACGGCACTAACAATCACATGAAGTGCAAAAATATGCTTCACCATACTGTCAAGCGTGTGGCTCATGCACTGCATGCTCGTGGTTCTTTACAGAAACGGAATAAGATCCAGTATTCTGGCCACACTGTGAAATCTAGGTCCATAATCAAAACAGCAGGCAGCTGTATTTTGAACTGTAGCAACAGCATTGCATCAGTATTATTGAATGGCTGTTGAAACATGAAAGCAATACAGGACTATTGGTGCAGGTTGTATTTACTCATCCCTGTTATTAAATCATGTCCAGTATAGCACAGGCTTGTCCGGAGGGTCCGGAGTAGTGTAGGCTTGCCACTCATGCTACTGTAGGATCTCAAAGCACTACGTCTTGGTATTACATATTTACTAATGTTATTAATAACAAATAAAACATTAAAAAAAAAAAAAAAAAACAACTTCTGCTGATGGGACAATCAAGATTTCTTATAAACCATTAAAGCAACAGTTCCCAAGTCCTGTACTAGCTTAGACCGTACACTTACTGCTGTGTACCCTCTCTCACTGCTGCGTACAAACACGCATACTGCTATAATACAGAAAATATGTGACCTTGTAAAGTCAGTGTTCCTTAAAAAAATCATGCATGATTATGATGCGACACATCAGATGTGCAGAATAGTTTTGAATAAACAAACAATGTTAGGGATACTTGTTAGGCCTGTTTTTTAGGTATGGGTTACTCTAATCCAAGCACAGGTATGTGGAAGAGAATTATCTTCATTTCTAATCATAAAGGCTGTGTGTGTGTGTGTGTGTGTGTGTGTGTGTGTGTGTGTGTGTGTGTGTGTGTGTGTGTGTGTGTGTGTG
>JBBPCZ010000040.1:18030469-18042265 GCA_037974445.1 Brycinus macrolepidotus | reverse complement strand
TACACACACACACACACACACACACACACACACACACACACACACATACATACATACACACACGCGCGCACATACACAAACACACATCTGTATGTACACATACACAAAGTTAATGTATAGGTCCAACTTTCTAGGTCTCAGGAACAAAAGGACCATGCTGTGTGTACTTTATTAATATGTTGTTTGTCCAACATCAAGTGTTCAGTGTCATTTTGAGAAAACAATCCAGCTGAATTCATGAAATGTTTGCTTCCACCTTCCACAGAACTACTATTTTCTGTTCCGCCTTAAAATTTAAATTTAAGCAAGACAATGAAACTGGAGAACTAACTTCCTAAAATCAGAAAGTTGAAAGCTCTGATGTCATGAAGATTAATAAGAATAGTGATGTAAAAAATAATGATAAGGCAAAAATAGTGGAAGAGTGGAAGACAACTAGGTAGCTTGCCTATCTCTGTGGAGAAAATGTTCTATGGGCTACTCCTATAAAGCAGGGACAGGTCAGGAACAGTCATATACAATCATATAAATGATTAAACAGTTTACATGACTATCATCTTGTATTAAAACATTGTTTTTACTGATGCCTGGTAGTAAATAATGTATTACTACCACCAGAAAGTGGTGGTAATGCACCTGAAAGCTGTTTATCAACTGTCAAACAACAAAAGAAGAAGAAGAAAAATGCATTACTACGAGGCGTATGTAAAATGTGTGTGGCGCTGAGAAAGTATATGGTACGATAAAACAAGAGAAACATGCAAAACCAAAGAGTCCTACAGCCATAAGAAAGTTGTGTGGAACTCCTTCAAAAAAAAAAAAAAAAAAAATCTGGTGCAGTGCGTGGGTGTGAATGTGGAAGGGGAATTGAAAATACATATTCATCAGTTCTACAGCTCAACATGGTACTCAGAAATCCCCACAAATAAGTGAGAAATGAAGAAATAAGTGAACAGATAAATATATTCTACATTACAGCATGAGGGGGTGAAACACAAGGCCGGGCTCAACATTGTGATGACTGTCCGCCGCTGAAAATGACATCATCCATCGGCTCGGCCCAACAAAATACAACAATATTAATGTCTACAGACCTCGGACTTGACCTCTTGGTAGTAGTACTGCCTGCATTTACAAAGCTAACACAAGCTCTCCCACTCTGCAGGCAGAGCCTTGTTCAAAACCAAGGCAGATCACAATCAGCAGACATCAAAATGCAAATAAGTTGTTTTAGACATTAAATTCTTCTAATAGCTCTGGTAATAAGAGGGGGTTGTTTAGAGGGCTAATAAATAACTCTGAAAAGACCGTTTCCAACAAGACACAATTTCACTCAGTTCCGTAGAGATATTCGTAATAACAAACCCAGACATTTTTGCAGAACTCAAAACTGGGTGGGACCAAAGACTAGTGTTGATCTCAAGCACCGTCTACAAGGGCTTTCGACCAGTTCTAGTGACCATCATTACAGCTCACCCGTCTGTATCGAGACAAGAGATGCAAAATGTTTCTCAATCCACCCCTGAAAAACGTATTCAGCGTTTGCCATTAAAAGATGTGGCTTGTTTGCTAACAAAACCAACTTCCTTTCATTCTCTCCTGGATTCCAGCAAAGTACAGAAGTACTCATTTCTACATCGGGGCGTTTCTGGGTGGTGAAGTTTTGTTCTATTTCAGGAGAGAACAGCTGTGGTGATGAAACACCTCTCTCTTTTCTCTCACTTTCATTCCCAGCAGCAGACAGCTTTGAAACCTCAACCTGGGCCGTTTGTAAGAAACACCTTCCCCTGTATGCTCAATTAGCCTATCAGCATGTAAAATTAAAAACAACAGTAAAACAGCAGCAATCGAAAGTCTCACTGACTCACTGATAAGAGCCCTATGATTTCCAGGATGAGGACAGAATCATGGAAGTGAGACGTAAAACCAAGTTCAGACCACAGAAATGCCTGTGATTTGGAAATTTGGGGGAGATTATTACATATTAAATGTTTTCCATAATTTGTCCATCTGGATAATATGCCACACCTGTTCTTTAACTAACCGTTTTTCCATGCAGAAATCCTGTTGTGCTTCCACCGTAAATCAAGGTGTGTGCAGCCCCTGCACATCGGTAAAGGTATGGGACTAGGAGACCATGGGACATTAAAACAGACATACAGCGTCATCGATGAGAACCACCACTGCAACAGCAACAGCTTTGAATCTACTGAACGTTTGTGTAGTTTTATGGGATGTGTATCAGGTTTTTTACTTCATACACTCCCAAAATTAAACTGAAACTGAGCAAAAACAAGTGCATGTGTGATATCCATTTTCGTGTCAAAGATGCACACGAGAAATTAATAGGCTAATGGTACCCCCTTGTGGACACTTTTTACCCTCCTGAATGTGAGTGAGGAAGTGTGTGTGTGTGTGTGTGTGTGTGTGTGTTATAAATACTCATTTCCAACTAATGCTTCTTCCCGTTAATTTGGGGAGTTTAAAATATTAATTTCCAACTAATGCTTCTTCCTGTTATGGAACATTGCTTGAGCAGTTTCAATTAAAAAAAAAGAATGTATTTCTGTACTTAATTTATTTTACATTATAAGTAAACAAATAAGTAAACATTAAAAAAAAACAAAAATGTAGATTTAGAATAAAAAATGATTTAATAGGGCTTTAAGGGATCAGTTATGTTGAAATTAGTCAGTGTGTTGGCTCTTTGCTATCCCCATTTGTTTCTTCAACATGCAAAAGTAAAACAGAGCTCCAGCCAATCAGATAACAAGACTTCTACAGCAGCCAATCAGGCGATGGAAGCGAAGCTGAACGATGTCTTTAAATCAATGCATTTTATCTCGTGCCGTAGTCAAATTAAATCTCTGCAACGGTGCAGAGTGCTCATCTATATTATCGAGCTGTTGCATCAACGGCCAAGAGGACTGCTCCCTTTCAATAAATCACCCTCGTGCTGCAGGACCACCAAGCCTCTAAAGTAGAACAGGGAAATCCAGGCATGTGCAACCATGAGACCTCAGTATGGAAATGATGGGTGGGGAAATTCCCTTCTTTCAGTCACTGGCAAAATGAGCTGCAAAAAGGGCTTTTAACACTTAACGTGTGGCAAACCGCCCAAAGAACTCCAAATTGTAAGTCATAAACTGTTCTCTGCAATGCAAATATTGTGATGTTTCCTCTGCCTTAGAAGAGCGATCATCTAGTCATCGCCGGTGCTCGGAGTGCAAGATAATCTTCATTGTATAATCAGACAGGCCAGGTTGCATAACGGTGAAACCCAAGCACACAGGGTTACAGTGCTGTATTATTCAGGCCTGAAGGGGATATTTGGTACTAACATGGTGTTGGTGAAAGGTGTGGCCATTAGTCCAGAGAAAGGTAATGAGCCACTTCAGAGGAGCTCTGTGTTTAGTGCCAGTAAGGGGTGCACAAATATATCGGATTTATAGGAGTCCCGGCAGACAATCACTTAGAAAAACTGGTCAAACAGATGTTTATATTTGACCAATATTTCAAACATATTTGATGGCGTGTTTATTGTACTGCACAAGTCATTGCCAAGTGTTTTTTCTGCATTTGCAACCTTACTTCATTTATGCATAATGCTAATCCAGGCAGATGTATCACTTTCTACATCTTATTAATGCAATTATTTATGTACTGGAACCAGCATCAGATCAAATTCAACAATCACAACATTCTCCAAAAAATCACTATATTTGATATTGTATTATTTGCAATAATAATCTTAACATGTCCATGTTTCCTAAAAACTCTATGCTAAAAGAATGTCTTGGGAGGGTTCTTATTGGACATGCTTTTGATTTGTGACATGCTTTTCATGCCTGGTTTTTGTGCAGAGAGCTCCGGACGTTCCAAGCTGAAAAAATCTCAACGCGGCCACAAGCTTTTTTTTCCCTGTGCTCCCCAATCAGATCAAAAGGAAAGCAAGCCTTTAGTGACGGCTGTAGTAACTGAGTGGTCCAACAGCTCGCAATTATTGGACACAAAAATCAGCGTTTTTAAAGTTTAGTTCTTTTTACTAGAAGCATCACTTGCTAATTTAGAGTAAATTACTTTCTAAAAAAGGATAAGTGGCAGAATTGCATGAGCTTTCTGAGTTTCTACATGGTAGAAATTAGAGATATAATAAATCTGTGTATTCTTTGGGTACTGCAGTTATACTGCTACACATTGTGGTTGCCATGCCTTTCAATAAATAAAAGGGCCTATATCATGGAAGTAAAATGGCTTGAAGTCTGTAAATATTGGTCACATTTCAAAATGTATGTACATGCGTGTTCATTTATAGAAAATTAGCTGCAAAAACAGCCTGTAGTCAAATCACACCTGTGATGTCACAAAACCAACATATTTACACAAATCTCCCTGTCCAACATACAGCAGTCGAGCTCTAATACAAGACAGACAATCAGAAAACAGAATATTTACATATATATTTACATATATCAGTCTTAAAGATGCAATAACAAAGATAGCCTGTTTAATTTTAAACAGAGGTTGGAAAAGGGCCATGTAAGGTTGAATTATGATGAATTATGAATTACATTTTTGGTTCAGAAACCCACACAAACATGATGGAAAAAAACTGAAACAGAAGGTAAATGTAGAATATTGACTCTTTAAAAACATCTCAGGCAATCAGTGTCTACAATGGTTAAGGACTGACCAAAAAATGTTGACCTTTGTTGGATTACATGAATACTTTAATCATCAAAACACCCAGTGACGCTCACAACGAGCTGTGATCAGTCACTCAGCCAAGATCGCTATAGCAATTAACAGATGATCATCTACGCAGCCCTTGCACCTATCCAGCATGAATGGATTTTAAAACATGTCTTAGGACAAAAGGTTCCCAAAAAACTATGTCTCAGGTATCATGCAACATATTCAGAACCGTTTCGTGTAATTACGTTCTATAAGATAGATTTTAAAGGCATTAAACACTTCAGACTTCTGCATTTGAATCACCACTACTGTGAACAACTCTAACTCAGCCAGTTTCTCCTGAATGGGGGCTTTCGCATCAAACCACTCTGAATGACTGTGTACATCTTAACCATTTAATTATACTGAACTTTTGAAATATTTCCATGAAACTACATATAGCTTGCTTTGATTGTACTGGTTTTGTTTGGTTTTCTTGTCTTTAATTTATTCTAAAGGGATGTAGTGCAGCACCCTGGGCTATACTACTTGGAATCAAATTCTATCAAGGATTTCTATCAATATCACTAGTATAGACAATATATCAGCTGTAGCAAAGGTCAGGTTTGGTGTACTTAATAGCAAATCACTACATCCGGTTGGCAAAGATGTTCCTCTGCAGCACAGTAAACCACCTTATCAACCAGAAAGACAATGAAACAAACATACTTACACCCTAACTGCACAAACAGATAGAACCTTGCCCGGGTTACGAGGCGGATCACACCTGTGTGTGAAATATGAGGTTGCTTCGGCCTTCACACAGAGCTTTTCACCCACAGTCCCCCGGACAAGAATGAACTCGGCACACAAGCAGTCCAAGGACTCTCTGCACAATTACAGCACTGCAGTAGTGCAGCTATTCAAAAAAATGTCATGACTTTTGATTTCGACAATTCACGACACACATCGCATAAGCCATTTATGTCTCTACTGAGGTAGAGGGGTCTCTACCTCGAGCTATTTGCGCAGCAGAGAAATGTCTGCAAAGCATGTGAAAACGGCACTAACGTATAATAGCAGTATTCATTTCTTGCTTTTCCAGGCGACTGTGTCAACCGCAATCTTCAGCAGGCCCTTTCAGCGACGCAGGCGTACGGGCCCGCATCCCACCCCCAGCGCCTGACAATTAGGCCGGGTTCAAAGGCAAGGCAGCCTGATCAATCCAGCAGAAGAACAATGAGCAGTGCTTATTACACGCCACATGCTAGCAGACACTGTCACAATGGATTAAGGAGGATATGGCGGTAAACTGCTTGTGATGCAACACACTCGCCGAGGAGGAACCCAAAAAAAAAAAAAAAAAAAACACAGGGCAGCAGAGATTAATGTGTCACCTCACCTGACCTACTTTGGGCTTTGGATCCATCAGTGCCAATTTGACCATGGAGGGAATATTACATGGCAGAGGCATAAATGGATTTCTCCCCCTCTGCCTGTGTTACGCTTCAAATGTCCTACTGGCCTCAGAGAGGTCAACGTTTTCCACTGGGCTCAGGCAAAAACCAAGGCAGCTTCGCTCCCCTTGGGAAAGGCTTGTTAAAACTACATTCTAGGTGTATCAGGTCATTAGCTGAGGGTATCTTTTCTCATGAATCTACAAATCCTCTTCTCCTCTCCTCCACTATAAATCTTTGCTCACCTACATCCACTCACCACCTGACGAAAAAAAAGAAAATAAATGCTGCAGGGATCTATATCTGTTTAGGCCACTTTCTGTACAAAAATAGCCCTTGCAGTACACAGATTATTACAAAATCTAAAGGATGTTCTACAACATGTCTAGTATTTGACTGCATCCTAGAATTGGGTGGTATGACAGTCAAAGCAAAACCAAAATGTGGTGGCCATCCCCCAACCACTCTGCACCCAGCCAGCAACCCAAATGTTGTCAAATACCACAGTGAAATGTCAGGATAGCATAAAGGTATGGGGGGAAAAAAAATAAAATAAAAATTTAAAAAATAGATCCCGCCCAAGTCTACTGCATACAAAATCATGATGGAATATACTAGCACAGGTTAGATTGTATGTTTTCTTATTCTGTGCACATAATCAAAAGCAATTTACAGCACTGTTAACAGTATTGTGTGGTTTCATGGACTAAAGTCACTATTAATCTATTTGTACATGTTCCAGTGCCTCTCCAGCCTTGAAGATCTTGTCTGTTACTGTGCTTTTATAGCATATTAACATTAATGAGCTCTGCTCTGATTGGCCAACTGTTTTGCATGCGAAATGCGATACTAGAAACTCTCCAGTGAAATAAATAATGGCAGCGTAATGTGATCCAGGCATGCTTGAACGACAGTTCCAGAGTCATGTAGATCCAGAGAGCAGAAGGAAATAAACAAGACTGCAGCAGCACATTTTAGGATGATAAATTCCTACTACACATCTTTGGTTTAAAAAATAAATAAATAAATAAATAAAACAAAATAAAAAACCACACACACACTGTTCTTAACAGTCTAATTACCATTTTGCCTATGATAATGTCGAAATCTTCCATGTCCAGCACATCCAGAACATCGTTATGGTGGATCAGCTCTATATCACATCACAGATTCTAGCCACCCTACCAGCAGCTGTGCTGATAAAATATACATGAATAAGACTGTAATAATGCCCAACAAATTATTCACCATGTATCTACTAGCTAGGTAGCCAGGTTATAGCTTAGGAGAGCATTAGCATCTTAGCGCTGGTGTATGTGTGGATTAAGTTGCCTCCTCATTGGTACATATGTAACCAACAAGGCTATACAAGATACGTTAGCACTGTCCTATGTTTGATACTGTTTTTTGGCAAATCATACATTGTATTGTTTCTGGCTGGGAAAGAAGTCTCGGTTTAGGTCAAACTGAAAGTCATTTTTTCCTGTACATTGATGAGCCATTTCATTAGGTACACCTGCCTTGTCTCTACAGTCACTGGCCATTTTATCAGTCACACTTTGCAGTTCGCCATTACAGACAATCTCTCTGCATCATTTGTTACCCCTCTTTACCCCCTTCATCAGTGGTCAGGACCCCCATAGGACCACCAGCAAGTATTATTTGGGTGGTGGATCATTCTCGGCACAGCTGTGACACTAACAGGATACTAGTATGTCAGTGTGTGTGTGTTGCACAGATCAGATCACACATAGACGTGCTGATAGAGTTTTAAATACAGTGTCCACTTTATTGGACAGGTCTAACCTGATGGTCCACCCACCACAGTCTATGTGTGACTAGTTTGTTCAGCACATTCCACAAATGAAAGCACTCAATCAGACTGAGATCTGGGGAATTTGGAGGCCAAGTCAGCACCTTGAACTCTGCCATGTTCCTCAAATTGAACAATTTTTTCAGTGTGGCAGGGCTCACTGTCCTGCTGAAACAGGCCACTGCCATTAGGGAATACTGTTGCCATGAAGGGGTGTACTTGGTCTCTAACAATGTTTAGGCAGGTGGTACATATCAAAGTAACACCTACTTGAATATAGGGTCCATTTTCCAACAGAACATTGCCCAGAGCACCACACTGCCCCCACTGGCTTGCCTTCTTCTCATAGTTCATCCTGGTACCATCTCTTCCTCAGGTAAGTGATGAAAACATGACTTATAAGACCAGGCCACCTTTTTCAATTACTCCATGGTCCACTTCTGATACTTGTGTTGTAGGTGCTTTCAGTGAGTCAGCATGGGCACTCTTGACTGGTCTGCAGCTACACAGCGCTGCGCAACACATTTCTATCATAACTAGCATTAACTTTTTCCACCAGTGGTTTTAATATTGTGACTAACGTGTATATGCTAAGTGGAGTTGATGAAATTGACAATGAGTATAGATAAAAGACAGGTGTATCTAATAAAGTGTCTCATATAGAACACATTCAGGAACTGATGCTGATACTCAATCAAGGAAACAATTGAAATTATTTTCCACAATATGAAACTCTTAAAACAGGAAAAAAGGTCAATGCAGGTCACTGAGCCCTAAAAACTGGACAAAGACATGGTTGAAAAGACATTTTTCAGTGCTGCCTAGACGAGCACAGCCTTTTTTTCCCCATCAGTCGAGCATTTTTCATTTTAGAGAGAAGATGGATCAAGGGAAACACAGTCTCATAGCCACTCTACAGCTCTCTGGAGTCCAGAAGAATGTGAGGCTATTCAGCGAAAGGCCTTTGTGTAGAAGTCTGACATGGCTGAATTCCTTGAAGACAGAATGGAAATACAGAAACCATTTTTTGCCTTCTCGTTTGGATGGGACTGCTCCAGGGGTTCTTTAAGAGTGGAATTTATGACTGCAGTATGGCCCGATAAGAGAGCCAGCAACAAAACAAGAACAAAGTTACCACACAATGACAAATGATTGGGGGGAGGGGGGTTGTTTCACAGCATGAAACTGCAGCTCAGTTAAAAGTAGACTTGCTCTGTTTAGTAATAGGTCCCAAAAAGTCAACTGTAGTGTCTAAGGAGGATGGGAATCAAAACACACAAAATACTGCATTCACTCTATGTTCACTCTGTGTTATTAGTTTATCTACACTGTGGACGTTTCGGTAATGTTTATGATCACTATAGCATGGACACTTTCCTGCTGTTCTTGGAAAATCAAGAAACAGCAATACTACTGTTATTGTTAGGCGTGTAAACCTCTTACAGTGATGAGACTCAGATGCAAATGTGGTATGGTATAATTAATGTTAAAGGCCCCATATCAAGCAACGCTTTTTAGTAAAAGAGTTGAATGTTTAATGTACATTAGCCTGGATAACATTTCTAAATGTATCTTTCACTCCCTAATCCATATGGTCCTTATCATGAAAACTCTTCAGCCATACTCTTTTCTTTTCTAAGGAATACACTCTACTGAACACAACTTTTTTTTTTATCCTCAGAAAAGACACTTTATTGCAAATCCTTAGCCCACCTGAAATGGCTTAGTGGTTTATAGGCGAAAATGTGAGCTTTTCACACCACCTGCTCCAACGAGCTGTCCTGAAGAGAGAGAGAGAGAGAGAGAGAGAGAGAGACACACACACACACACACACACACACACACACACACACACACTTTCCCATCCCCCACCAGTGCTGACTGGACGGGCAAATAAAGACGATCACTTCACTGCCGTAGCGGGGGAATAATCAATGACACATTAGTTTCAACCTCCAGCAGTCAGCTCTTATCACTCCACGTCTGCAGACAAGCCAAGCGAAAAATTCCAGGAATTCCCTCTTCCCCATCACACATAAGACAAACAACTAATGAGTAACATATTCGGGGAGGTCGGCTATACTGGGTCTGTTGAGTTCTTATCTAAATTGAAAGAACAGATGGGTCGTTTCAAGAATTTATGATTTGTCAGAAATCAGCACAAAGTCAACCATCCACACATGGTTACAAGCTATTCTGAACCAAGCGTAACACAGCTTGTGTGGTGTGTCAGGGAACAGACAGCCAAAATGCAGCCTGAAGTCCTTCGTTATCCACAGATGACAAACATGGCTGCCACGGATCCATTCTCTGTACGCCCAGCTAGTGGGCCGATCAGGTTTGTGCAGCTCCATTTAGTACTTAATACAGCAGCTTTGAAGGTACTCTCACAGCTGCATATAAAATAATTACCTGGCCTACAGTAAGTAGTTTAAGAATGAATTGCACCATGATCTCGCAATGCAAAAACGTGACAATGTGCATCATGCATGTAGTGTTATCCAGGGGTTGTCCGTTTCTTTTCAGCTTTTCAGCCCTTCCAGTCTAATGAGAATGAGCAGATGGGGCGGTAGTAGCCTAGTGGGTAAAACACTGCCTGTGAACCCGATGACCACAAAGTCGCAGGTTCAAAGCCCCACTTTCTACCACTGTGTCCTTCAGCAAGGGGGACTATCCCTGTAACTAATGATTGTAAGTTGCTCTGGATTAGAGCGTCAGCCAAAAATAATGTAGTAGTGGCCAGTACACCAGTCCAACCAGTATACCGTTTATTACAGTCATACCGGTTTGCCACAAATAAGTGGAGACTTGCTTGAGACTGCAACGTTTGCATGCATCGTGGACAGCACAAATGCATCCTGATGTGCTGCTAGCGACACTTGGCAATACGCTTGCGGACACAAGACACTAGCGAGAGTTACAATGAATTGTAAAAAGCTCATATTGAATAAAGTTGAACAAAAAGCATTACATAAATTTATTACATAATAAAAATAAAAGAATTACATGAAAATTAAATTAAAGTGGCACTTCTGGCCGTTTTGAAATAATGTGATGTCAAAGTTTATCAACTACTGGTTCAGACAAAAAAAACACCGGTGCTATCTTCATTTTGAATGTAATGTAAAGTATGGACCTATTTCACAAGTTTTGGAGTGCATGCCCAAGTTAAAATGAACCAAGTTATTAGCTATATGTCTTAAAAAATATAATAATAATATAGTGTCCCCAGTAGTGGCCTTGGTTCACTAAGTAACATGTAATTATAAGTCCTGAAAGTGGGATTAACAATGAGGCTCTTCCTCTCAAGGATCTAATTAGAATCAGACAGTGAGACAGCTCAGTGTTTTCTCTTGGCAACTGAGGAACAACCTTTAAACTCTAGCTGCTAGACACTGCTCTTCAGTAGGGATGGGTATCAAGAACCAGTGCTAATTTGGTACTGGTCTCTGACTAGTTAGTACTGTAATATGGATAAACTCCAACCTCATTATAAACACAGGGAACTCTGGAAACAATTTCTCCAAAAAAGTAATAATAAACCTGTATTTCTTTCTATATCTTTATTTTCTGCACCAAAATATGGGGAGTATGATCAACAAGAGCATCATTAAGTGTCATTAAGTTTAAGTATTGATAAGCAGTATCAGTACTGGTATCAGTATCAGTAAAATCCTAACCATACACATTTCTACTCATCAGACCAACTGAAAATAGCCTTCTACTAGGGCTGCACAATTAATCGAATTTTAATCACGATCACGATTTTGGCCGCCACGATTAAATTAGGATGATCGTCGGCGATATTAACATTTGAATAGCGGGCTCTGCTGCATATCAAATCAAGCACTT
>JBBPCZ010000040.1:18019331-18030369 GCA_037974445.1 Brycinus macrolepidotus | reverse complement strand
ATCGTTCATTAATCGTAATCGAGTTAAAATGTTCAATTAATCGAGATTTTGATTTTAGGCCAAATCGCCCAGCCCTATCCCATCACAGTATTAGAAACAATTCCCACAAAAATAAAACTGACTAGACAGCCTAAAATACAACATATTCTGTAAACATTTCACATGAAAAAAATACCATCAGCTCATCCTGCTCATCTAGAGAAAGAAAAATATCATCAGACTGGCTTGTTAAAATTTTCAAATGGTGCTGCATCTTAAATAGCTATAACAAATCTACATATTACTATATAATTTACGTTAACTATTGCTCATCACTTACACTAGCTCAAAATAATGAGCAGGTTTAAGACAGATGCATGTACATGCCACATTTAGGCTGATTAATCAATTATTTGACAATTAATTCACATGAATGATCAGTCATCTAATGATAACATGCATCCCTAAGAAAAATAAACAATTATCTATGTATTTGCCAGTGTTCAGTTATTTTGTTGATGATTTGACAAAAAGTCTGTACATGAGTTTATGTTGGTCAAGCAAAACAAAACATTTACATTAAATACACAAAGCATGCTAATATGAAGATACAGCAAGTAAAAATGTTACACATTATACATAATTGCCTTTTCTACAGTAGACATACAAGCCTTAACGTAATATTTTCTGTTTATTTTGGACTGTCAAAAGGCCTATACCTTTCTTTACAGTAACAGAACCCTAAGGATTCATATACATTCTCATTCATGCCATCTGTGATTCACAGTGCAAACCCCCTCACAAACGAGCTCTGCTGAAGTAAGCTTCACTACTTCGCTACAGAACAAGGGCGAATAATGTTTGATGATATCAGTGAGCTGACATATGGGTCGGGCTCTAACCTAAATTCTCCCAGTGAAAGCCACAGGATATAAGAAATGACTTCCAAATGCAGATCCTAAACCATCGCCTTTAACAAACTATTAGTGCTGGAGAATGGCTGGAGGTCATGGCTCATACAATGGAACAGACTAAGTCGCTCAATTTAAAAAGGACAGATGGGATCCTTCTTGCTCCCCTTCTAAACTGCACATGATGAATTAGGCCTAATCTATTTTTCAATATGCAAGAATGAGGCAGAGAACATACACTGTGCAAGATGGCCCACGTAGACCTGCATATTGGTCATGCTGGGCATGTCCAGTGCTGTACTGGATTACCAAGTAGCCAGACAGAACAATCACTTGCAAAAAGCAACTTAAATTGACAATTTTCCAGGCATCTTTGAAATCGTGCCATATCCACTAGTCCGGAGTCACGATTCCAGGCACGCCGAGAAAGAACGTGCCGTTAAATTCATGCCAAAATAATTTCCTGTGGCAAAAACGGACTGGCTTCTAAACCATTTCATCCTATATGCTGCTTCGGTAACACAATAAGCTCTCATGCTCTGAGATTTCAACCGCTCTAACCAAAAGTTCAGCACGAATGCTCTTTAGTCCTGGTCAGGGAAGTAAGGAGAGAACTTATTAGACAAACTGCTAGGCCGTCTGTCTTTAGTTTCAGGCCGACCTATGATTACCACATATTCTTTTCACACCCACGACACTTTCGCCACAAAGTTGCCCTTTGTAGGACCTTCATTCACACCCTTTTAGCAGCTCTGTGTAGAGCTCGGCCAGGGGCAGGGTGGAATACAAGAGGGAGTTTAATTAGGTCATTCAAGACAGCAAGACAGACATAAAGGAAAGACGAAAGTCGAGGTAAAACATGACATACTGATATTGCATAGTGAATATTATATAACGGACAAGGCACTTTCCATTACTATTCCAGCGTAAATAACCACAAATACTGCATTATCAGGGTCAGCATCCAGAACTACATGCTTTGGGCCTTGGAAAACGAAAGCTTAGGCATGAAACCCATTTACTTGCATGAATGAAAGCCAAAAAAAAAAAAAAAAAAGACAAAACAATGCATAAGCAGGGTTCCAATCAAGTTTTAAAAATGTGTCTTTAAAACTTTCCACTATATTTAGCTACCAAATCACTTAAATACCATGTTTAAATCAAAAAATTAACTTCTAGTATAGAAATGTTTGTTCTTTGATTTGGTGAGGGGTCGGGGTTTCGATCAAACGTCTCCGGGTCAACTTTGGACTACCCTGCTCTAAAGTACTTAAAACTAAAGTACTTAAATCCTTTTAACTGTAATTAAACTGAAAAACCCTGCTTTGTTGTGCTGGACAGTGCAGACGTATTCAGACAGTTTGAGTGGCAGCAGTGAAAATGTGCTGAATTATTAGACGACCTGTAAATAGTGCTCATGGCAAAAGACTTCTCCACTACAGGCTTGAGACCACTTGAAAAAACAGCATCCCACTCGAGGTGCAGAATACATAACAACGGAAGCAGCAAGGAAAGTCCCTGTTAGCACACCAACTCCATCTGCAGACATGGTTTTAAAATGACAAAAAAAAAAATTTACAAAGCCCGTGTCGAATTCAAGAGAAAAACAAAACAAAAAAATAAATAATGTTCCGCTGCCCTGGATGATGAATCATTCTCTGCTACCAAGGTTTTTGTTCATACTTTAATAATTTTACGCTTATTTTATGACAGTTGCTGTAAAAGAAAGAAAAAAAAAACTGTTCCAATTTAATGTTCCATTTAAAATTTAAAAAGCAAAACCAAAAAAAAAAAAGGTTTCGGCGTTCAGCCCAGCGTGTCCTGATTTTCAGTTTTGGTTTCAGCCAAGAATTTTCGTTTCAGTTCATCACTAGTAAATATATGGATAAAGCTAAAGCATATGAAGTGTCCCGTAAACTCATTTTCAGAAACCTTCAGGAAGAAGCTTAAATTTATTAAAATAATATTAATAATACTACTAATAATTATAATTATACACACACAAACATTTAACCCATTTCTCACAGTACAATGACTTATAACAATATACTGGAGACTCCACGTACTTCATGTTTCATTAGTATGTCCTGGGTTGATAAACCCAATACATCTCATCAGTAAAAAAAAAAAAAAAAAAAAAAAAAAAAAATCAAACCCTTGCGTTAGGCACCGTACTGGAAAACCAGCTTTGGAATGTTGCACAGCCAAACTATATACAACCTACTGTGGTCTTTCCAGTATTTCTGTCTCTGTCTACTAAAGCTATTCAGTCTTTATTCGCAAAGTCTATGTTTAGACGCCATTTATAAGCAGACGCTCATAATCTCTGATTATTACGTGCAGAGGGAAATTTTAGGTTCTAGTCGATCTCAACAGGACAACCTGAATCACACATCACAGTAATTAATACTTTGTTTACGGAGAAACTGGGCCATTTGGATTAGCTCAGGGTGGCTGCTGGCAGTTGGAAAGAGATGAGACAGAAGTAGATTTATGTTTACAGAATCTTCTCACCGAATCCCATTGTTTTAGCTCCGGAGCAAGCAGACGCGCTGATATGCATGAGGGGAAAGCGAAAAATGCGGCTGGCCTACATAATGTTTCAGAATGTGAAGGTGCGCAATCGAAGAGACAGATTATGCTCAATGACTTCCAATGTCAGAGCATCTATGCTTGAGAACCAGGCCTGGCTTGTAACTGTCAATATGGTCTGCGTAACTGTTAATATGTTAAGCCGGACCTAAATATAGTTAGACCAAGGCTTCCTGATCCCAGTGGAGTAACAGGGTACTCAAGGCTAGTACATCTAGATCATTTCAGTTTATCAAGTGCAAACAAAGGAGGTCAATCCTGTTACTCAGTACTGCCACCTCCTACAGTTGGGTAATATCTTAGCTTTCACTGAACTCAGAAAGCTTCATTAATGCCTTTATCAGACAAATATTCAAGGAACTAGGTCAAGCACCAAGGTACGCTGTATATTACACCTTGTTTTAAACAAGTCCAGCAATGAGCAGCAACATTACTAAGGCTTTATCTAAAGTGCAGCCCTATAGGCCTACAAAAACAACACTACACAGTCAAATAAAAATTAAAAGCACTAGAAGAGGCTTCTTAGGACGTCAGGATATAAGTGTTGTAGTACTACAGTATATGGTACATATTGTAGCTGCCATACACCTCATAATACAATAAAAATGCACTGGTGAATCAATAATAGAACATAAAAATAGACCTGCATTATTATGACCAAAATAATTTAAGTCTGTTGGATAAAAAAATACCTGGCGTTATCAGTATTGAAAAGGTAAATATCGTAATAACAATTAAGTGATCTATTTAACAGCTTTAACCAACAATAGCCAATGTCAACTAGTGTTAAAACAATTACTTAACAATGTATAAATATACATATTTCCATTGTATATTAGAGCCAGTTAAACTCAAGGGTCATACCCATGTAAGCATGGAGCAATCATGGCTGAAAGCTCAAAAGAAGTAAAGCCTGGGAGCATTTTCCTCCACCAAGGATAAAGTTGACTGCATACAACATTCACAAGCCCCACATAGCATTCCACAGAAGTCCAACACTACCTTCAACCAGCTGAAAAGAAACCAGCTGTGTCAATTCTGAAGCAGCAGAATGGTCAATAAAGGATGATTTCCTTCCATACTAGTGTTCCACACTAAATAACTAAAGCTCACTACATTACTACACAGTGTTAAATATGTTAACTAGCAACATAAAACTGGTTAATTAACCACTTATTCTGCAAACATAGCTTTCATATGCAAGAATACCATACGCTTGTACTTGACACCTATTAACATACAGCTCCATCATGCCGTGAGACTGGCTTGCTAAAATGCGGTAAACGATACTGCAGTTATAAAATGAATCTACATATTTATCATATGACTTATTTTAGTTACTGCTTCTCTTTTACAGTGATGTACATATTTTCTATTATTTTACTGCAAATACAGTCACTATTTTCTTCACATTTACAGGTCACATTCTGGTCGACTGACTGTTTGTCGATTAATTCAAACAGTCTTTTATAACTGAGCATAAAAACTGTTGTTTTTGCAGCCCTAATGTAAACTACTCCTTTTGGATGTATTTTAATCAAAGTTTCAGAACCATCCGCCATGCCATGATTCTTCAGGATATCAAAAAACATGCTGAAACTGTGGAAAGCTGACATAGTCACCTCCAGTGTAGGCTAAAAATAAGCCAAGCTCCAAGGAGGCTAGAGCTCCATACCTTAAAGCTTCAGCATCCTGTTCAATACAGACACCGTGCTGAGGCAGCGAATCTCATCTCTCCTGCCCTCATGCCCTCGCAGAGATGCTGCTGGCAAATCCCATTCATTTACTTGTCACAGAATGTTCTTCACCACCAAAAGCAGCATAGCTCCCTGCACCAAAACTATCGCTTTATCTTCCAAAGTCGTAAGTGTAGGTGACATTCAGTACATATAGGCTTTATTCAGTCAGAGTGAAATTCAAAGGCGAGATATATTTTCAAGTGGGCTACTGCTGGCAGACTTTATTCATCATTTACAACCAACTCAAACCATTTATGGCCAAAAATCAAACTCAATCCCTCTTGACACAATGCTGACCTAATTTTGAAGAAAATGAATGACTAACTGCTCTATCTCCACTAAAAGTCTCTCTTGGAAAATGTGACAATCATGCTAATCCTCCAAACAACTTTAATTCAGTGCTGCACGATACGGAAAAAATATCGGTATTGTGATTATAATGCGACAAACTGAGACTGTAGCATTTAGAATATAATAGAGGGCCCAAATAACCACTTTTCTGGAATTAAAAAAGCTTGAAGTCTGTAAATATTGTTAAAGTTTTCAAAGGTATGTTTACTACCCCATCTATACAGTGCAAAAAAGCAACACATTTACAACATATCTTCTGATTTAGCATACAGTAGTTTAGCGCTGCCCATTCGTGCGGCAAGTTCTAATGAGTTTTCAGCTCTGTTCTGCCTTTTGAATGAGCTGCAGTACAGTGCAGTCTGTCATTTATATATATATATTAGTCTTAAAGGTGCAATAACAGAATTGGGCTGTTTAATTCTAAGGGATAAACCGATGCTGGAAAACAGGCATGTAAGAAAGAATTGCTGAATTATATTTTCATAAATGTTAAAACCGGGGGTCTCTGGTCTTTAAGTAAAGACGGCATCACCAATATGCTCAGAAAAGCAAACTGTACTGATCACAATTACAATAAATATCATCATATCGCCCAGTCATACTCTAGGTGAATTTAACACACTACAAAGAATCCCCTGCACTAAAAAACCCTGGTAGAACCTTTTGTTATGTATCTTACCTACAAGGAAAAACTCTGCTGTATTAGTGTTACCACTGGCCATCATCTGATATTAGTAAATGGACAAAGAAAAGTAATATTATTAATGCACACGTGCTACGACTTGCAACTGAAATTATAAAAAGTTGTGTGTACATTAGTGTATGTAAGGATATAGAACATTTCTCTCACTGTATAACTGCTAAAAGGAGAACCTCTAAGGGAAAAGTAGCTGCACCACAGGATGTCAACAAATTACTGATGTGAGTGTCGCCTGAGCTCATCAGCAAGGCCAGATCGGGTGACTCCTGAGGCCTACAGCTGAAATCTCCACTTCTCATCATAATTTAATTCCTAACTCTCCCCGAGCATGTCTGCCTGATGATGTGGCATCAGCTGCGCAAGCTAAGCTGCCCTATGTTTAGTAATATTTAGTGGACAATTTGGTACACGTCCACATTCGGTTGCTTCTCACCAAGGCAAGGCTAGAATTAAGATAGTGTGCTGGCAGGTGTGTTTATTCCTGATAATAAATGAGTGTGTGCTTGTTATCTGCTGTCCAGAGTAACATATTTGAGACATATTGCTATTTCACCAAATCACTCCCACTTGAATCACTACCCCAATAAACACTTAAGCACTATCCCATAAAATCACAAAATTTTAGGAAGACAGTAAAAAAATATTCTATATCCTCCACCATATCATCTTTTTTTTTTTTTTGGTGTATGTTTTCTATGAAGTTAATGAAATTCTTCAAGATGACAAGGGTGGGGTAAGGCTTAGTCAAGTCTCTTTTGCAAGCATCGCTGAAAAGAGCAAAACCACACCAGCAGGATATCACAAATGCATCTATGTTTACAGTTAGAAATTACACATATGAATGGTGAAATAAGTGTTTGCGATGAAGTAAAAGGTTTGTTTAACTCGGTCCAAGGCTGAACTGCTTGGTGCTAAGACTGCAGACTCTTCTAATTTTATTCAGATTGGTTCTACCAAAGGATTCAGTATGAACCCAGTGAAGCAAAGTAACAATACTAATTATTCTTCAGTTAGGCCTAGTTTCTAGGCTGTTTTACCAAAAAAAATACTCTACATTACTCATAACTGATACTGACTGCCTTAACTGTGACTGAAGTGAACATGTGCCAATATATGATAATAAAGTAGCAGTTTACCCTGAAATGGAACTGGTGTAAGAAAGGTCAATAATCTGACTAGATGGATACATTATGATCTCAAGCTTTATTTGTTAACTGTCCAGCTTTTATAGCCTAGAGTGTTATTGGTGCTCCTTCGCAGCTCATGTAACGATCACAGTGCTGTCCTATCTTAAGTTACAAAGGTCCAACAATCTAGAGAAAATTAAAGACCTGACACCCATTAAAAAAAGGAAAAAAGATTCCACAAATGAATGTAGACTCCTGTGCAACTATACAACACAGAAATCACATGAAACCACAAAAAAGATTAATGCTATAAAAAAAACCTCATTTGCTATAAAAAAAAATATATATATATATATAGTATTGGTACAGCTATTACCTTGATATTCAATTCTGGTACACTGCCAAAGTAGAAGCAGTAAAAGCTAGAAAACCAATATAAATCTAGATATTTAGTGATTTTAGTGATTCAATAACTAACCAACTAACTAACCCTTAATCTTCATAACAGAAAAGTTACTGGGCGTAAAGCTTTTAAACTCAACAGCCCGTTTTAGAAACTCAATTCATCAGAAAACCACACACTACAGTGCACAACGCTCAGGACAGCTCACTTACCCAAAATAGCCATCACAGAGTGCAAGTTACATTTACCTCACTTTTACGAACATTAGGAAGCCACCACTTGACAAGTGGCCTTTTCTTTACACCCCAACTTCACCTCTTTACTTGTCTCCTATTGCAGCAAACAAATGTGCGAACAAGCTACTGGTAGTCAGAAGAAAACTGTGAAGTTTCCGTCCCTCACTGCCAATACAAATGAGAGTTATCTTTAGTCCGGAAGCAGGCTGCGAACATAAACGCACTAACAACTGTAATTCATTAATTTCATTAGTTTGTGATTCTACTGGCTGCTTTATGTGATCGGTGTATTTTCTAAATGCTTCACTCTCATAGCTTTACCCATTTTACTTCTAGCACGACCATGGCTTATACAGACAGGGAGGAGTTTTCCATTAGCTAAAGCCTAGTGACTGTCCTTTTATTCAGCCCATTTTGCTGAGTAAATCTTTGCCTTCGACTCAGCAGGAAACTGCAGTACACTATACTCCTGCACACAGCTCTTTCCGTGTTAGTGGACGTCAGACCGGCGAGCTCCGAATAACAATGAAATGTGTTAAGGCCATTATATTAAACGGCATCCGAACAGAATTATGTAACTTACTGTCTTTTCTAATGTCTCCTAATGAAACCCTTCAGGTTTGGTACAAAGAACTGACCATCTTTGCTAAAACAATGGTGGCCTTTTATTAATGGCAGTGCACTCGACACTACAGCATTCCTCCTCACTGAACTTGACCTCCAGGTTACACACAACACAAAGTGGGGGGAGGGGAACTGCTGAGCTTTTGTTTGCCTCTGAAGAAATGGGCCAGGGGAATGAATGTTTTATAAGGACCCACCAATGATTGGGTTCCTAAAATGTACATGAGAGGTAATGTGAATAACTCTGTTCTGTGTAATGCAAAGTTCGAACATTGTGTGTGTGTGTGTATGCGTGCGCGCGCGCGCGCGCACACACTTATTTCCTCTCTCTCCAACAACCACCAAGCCACAAAAATAAAAACACCATTTACTGATATTACTTAGGCCTTTTACACAAAGCTGCATAACCTGGAATCAGCATTCCCCCTATGGGAAGAGCAGTTTCGATTCTACTCATTTCAAATCTCAAAGTGAAACCCAAGCAGATCAAGATGCATTGAGTAAGCTTGGAAAATGATCACTATCTCACAATAAACAATATAATCATGATCCAAATTCAGTTAAGGATCACTGAATGTGAGCCTTATAACATTTTACCTAATGGTAATATAGTTACTAAATAATTAACATCAAGACTAGCTAAAAATAATTTATATCATGCCAGATTGATAATATTTTGGTTTCCAACCAAATAAACATGACTCTTCTTCTTCTAAAGACTCCTGCCATTCGCACCACATTAACCCAGTTGCTTGAAACATCAGCTGCAATAGGAATGGTGACATTTTCTTTCAGCAGCAGCCTCTTTCAGCACATCCTCGTTCCTCTTTTAGGCAGTCTGCTTGGAATTTCACACCGTGACTCCAGCACATTTAACCCCGGTCGGCATTTTGTGCCTCAAGCACAGCCATTACATCACTAGGGGTAGTACAAACAATATGAAAGCACGTCTCGGGATGCAGACTACAGCTTAGTATGCTAAACTGGGGTAGGAGACATAGAAGAGAGTCCATCCTATCAACTGACTAGCACTGTTTTTCCGAAAAAACTCCATTTTACTCTACCAGAGTTTTTGTTTAATTCTCCTGCCTTCTTTGCCAGAAATCTACATTATAGTCTTTCTCCACTGTAAGTGGCCTTCTAAATATGTACATGTAGTCAATTACTTTGTAAAGCCTGTTCTTAACGATTTCTACTCCCTACTCTATACATTCTTTGAATTAACCAAAGATTAGAATGATTGTACTTATGGTTTGAATGATTGGTAACAGTTAAATAAAGGCAAGGAAAAAGAACCACATGAAATGAGAGGATGAAAGAACAATACTCGCATAATTAATACACTGATTAAAATAAATTAAATTATTGTGATAATATTAATTAAATCGGCCAAAGGCTGCTATAAAGGGACATATGAGAAGTAGACTGACCGTTTTAGAAGTAAGGCTGTACTTCAGCACACTCTAACATATTCCACAATCCAACATATTGTATTATGTCCTTAATAGGACCACATCAAAACAGGCCGTAACTCTATCTCCTCACAGCCAAATGATCTGTTTATTTGCAAAATGCAAAAAAATAATGCTGACTTATAGAGGAATGGTGTAATTTAATGCTTAATATAATATTTACTAATGTTGCCTAACAAGTACATTCATGTTCCCTAACAAGTACATTATCTTTAACAGTAAACTAGGTCTAGATAGGATAGATTTGTCTCTCTGGCATTAAATTGCCATTGTACTTATGTAATAATTCACTTTTTATTTTTTCAGGCTGTCACAGACAAACGCAAGCAATAAAACTTCTCCCCTGAATATCAGACCAGTTATAAAAGCACTGCTTCTTTACTTTTATCTCTGAGCATGCTATTAACCTCCCCACTGGCGAGACATTATTAAAGGGCTTGTAAACCTGGCATGTTAATGGTTAACTACTGTTTGATGAACTTTTGATAAAGATCCTGACTAGGCAAGCATATTATTTAAATAGTAATTAGGAATGGGTGGGGTTCCCGGAATATTCAGATATCTAAGGGCACAACTAAAAACGAAATCGAATCTCAGACAGATATCAACAGAACATTTTTAAACAGATCAAAACAACTCCTCTGAAAGAGTTAGACATCATAGTGTATTGTGATTATCATATTCATCTTTAGTGAGCTTGAGAAGAATCACTGAAAGTACACTATATGGACAAAAGTATTGGGACACATGACCAGTACACCAACAGGTACTTCAACGACATTGCATTCAAATCCATAGACTTTAATATGGAGTCGGTCCCCCTTTGTAGCTTTAACAGCTTCCACTCTTCTTGGAAGGCTTTCCACAAGATTTTGGAGTTTCTGTGGGAATTTGTGCCCATTCA
>JBBPCZ010000040.1:17981183-17991722 GCA_037974445.1 Brycinus macrolepidotus | reverse complement strand
AAAGGTTCTTCCCCAAACTGTGTCCACAAAGTTGGAAGCATGGCGTTGTCCAAAATGTCTTGGTACACTGAAGCATTTAGATTGCCCTTCACTGGAAGTAAGGGGCCACCTGAATTCAATAATTAAGAGATTTGTCCCAATACTTCTGTCCATATATTATAAGGCAAACTTATTAGGATTATACCTTGTCCCTGTACTCAGTGAATGTGTTAAGTATACCTACCACAGATGTTGTTATTTGGGTGGTAAACAGCAGTGACAACAGTGTGATAGTGGTAGAGGTAGTAGGTGTTGGACTGATAAGATACACGGTGGCTTTGCTATGGGCAGTTCAGTATAAATTGCTATTAATCCATGATCTGTTACTGCGTACATCCACGGCAGACTGTACGTAATTTAACAAGGACACAAGTATAATCATTGTTCTCCGTTCCAATGTCAGTTACATGTACGTATCAGTGAAATTTTAACTTCAAGCATTGCCATGAATGTGGTACATTTTTTGGCTAGAATGATGGATGTGATAAGCAAGAGGTGTATGTGATAAGCATAATCACACCTATATGAGCTTGCTGGACATCATATTTACAAAACCTTGGGCATTGTCATGTGGAAGTGCCACCTCTTTGGGGGGGGAACTGCATTAACCCCTTCTGCAGGCCTCTAACTGGCTATGGTGGAATGGAAATTGACTCTTCAAATATCTTTATTCATATAATTCAACCAATTAATTTAATACAAAATGTAATTAAAATAAATTATAATATTAAAATTCAAGGATGAACTCAGAGACCTCCTGATCAGTGCAAAGCATTTTATGGCTACTGTGAAAAAGGGTTAACTTCTCTGGCAAGGCTTTCCACAAGATATTGGAGAGTGCCTGTGGGAATTTGTGCCCAATCAGTCAAAATCACATTTTTAAGGTCAGACAATATGTTGGATAAGAAGCTTTTGCTTGCAATTAAAATTCCAATTCATCCACACCAATCTCATCAAACCATGTCTACATGGAGCTTGCTTTGTGCACTGGGGCACAGTCATGCTGGAACAGAAAAGGGCCTTCCCCAAACTGTCTCCACAAAGGTGGAAGCATATAATTATCTAATATGCCTTTGTACACTAAAGCATTATCACAACCCTTCACTGAGCCCAAACCCTGAAAAACAAGCCCATCACATTATCCCTCCTCCACCAAACTTTGAAGCATGAGTCACCACTCCAGAGAACACATTTTCACTGTCCAGAGTCCAGTGGTGGTGTGCCTTACTCTAGTCCAGCTGATGACTGACACAGCGCTGTGATCTTTGGCTTGTTTGTCGGAGTTCATCCATTAAATTAATTTCATTAATCTCCTGATGTCCAGTTTGTCTGCTGATGTTGCTTCTAGAGGCGGTTTGGAACTCTGTAGTGAGGACAGACGATATTTACCAGCTATGTGCTTCATTACTCCTGTTCTGGGAGTTTGTGTGGTCTAGACTGACAAATGTTCCTTCCATATATCTAATGTTTGCTCCCTTGATAACAATCTGACTTCACATTGGGACATTGCTGACAGATGCTTAACTTAGCCATTCAGGTCAAGGAGCTGGGGCAGCTGGTAGCCTAGTGGTTAGGGCGTTCGCCCTGCGATCAGGAAGTCGTGGGTTCGATTCCCAAGACCGCGAGGTACCTTTGAGCAAGGTACCGTCCCCACACACTACTCCCCAGGTGCTGTGTTCGTGGCTGCCCGCTGCTTCACTTGGTGAATAGGTTAAATACAGAGAAGAATTTCGTGCTGTTCACACTGTGTGCTGTGGTGTGTTCACAAATAACCAAATGATCACTTTGCTAATGTTGTTGTGCTGTGTATCCGCTCTTATTTGTGCAACCACTCTAAAGGCTAGATTAGGAAGATTCTTTCCTCCAGGCAACAAATATTTGGTTCTGTTTCGTACATACATGTTGTGTCCGTTTTGTTAATTTTAAGTGTATCAATGCTCTTCATCTTTCTTGTGTATGAAATAATGATGAGACTGAGAAACAACTGAACCACCAACTGTCTAATCATTTATAGTTCCCTGAAATGGAGACCTACAGTGCTGTGAAAAAGTATTTGCCCCTTCCTGATTTCTGATTTTTTTTGTATGTTTGTCACACTTAAATGTTTCAGATTATCAAACTAATTTAAATATTAGACAAAGATAATTCAAGTAAACACAAAATGCAGTTTTTAAGTGATGATTTTATTTATTAAAAAAAAAAAAACATTATGCACTTTAACCTCACAGTCATTGTTTCATTTCAAATCCAGTGTGCTGGAGTACAGAGCAAAGAAAAAAATGTCTTTCATATGTTTGTATATACATATGCTTGGAGGAGAACCATATTCATCATAACATTTCAAACTCCTTAAGTGAGAAGATCTGGATATGAGTAGCGAACTGAAATGTGGGTGTTTTTAATAAGTTGCAAATGGACATTTAAAAATTACATAATTGCAAATGAAAATCTTCACTAGTTTATGCTAAGCATGATATTTATACACGCTGCGATGTCTCAATATGAAATCACTCTTCATTCCATTGTCTCCCCTTAGGGAAAGACTGGACACTTCCCTGCCTGCATCTAATGACTCCTCATTACTGTGTTTAGAAAATCATTATTGGTCAGCCATTTCTGTCACATATTTATAGGCAGCAAGAGAAAGACCTTAGGGAGCATGTTGTGGTTAGATGCTGTAGGCAAGTCAATTTTTTATTATGTGAAGGAGAAAGCTCTGGACTGAGCGAAGAAGAGAGGGACTTTGCGCTTTGAGGGGCTCTGAAGGCAGGCCTGATGTGGACTTTCCAGTCACTGAGTCCCTGACATTTCCCCGAAATACAATAGAAAGCAACACTCACTCCTCACTCACTCTCTCTCTCTTTCTCTCTCTCTCCCTCACACACACACCACACACACACACACAGCTGTTCAAGAACTGCACAATTGGGCAACAGCCCTGGCTTCAATTGTTGCATTACAGAGAGTGAAGGAAAGGGAGGGGCCACACATGAGACAGCTGCTCCTCCTTAGTTGTTTGGAATGCCACCCTATTTTTTTACGTGATAGAAGACCTGATGCTCATTGATACTGGTATCATGTCAGCACTAGCGGATAACTGCTTGGAAAACTTATCAGCTTTGGACCACTTTTAATACTCAACCAATATGTAAAACAGATATTTGATGTCGAAATTATCATAAAATGCAATTTTGTAATACAAGCTTCTTCAGAGTGTGGAATTTTCTCTTAGCAGATAACAAACTAGCTCCTTAGCTCCGAAAACTTCCTTTGGACTGAAGAATCACATTGTGGCTGACGGAGCACATTTAGGGTGGGAGAAAAATTGTGCCATCATTCTTCTTGCCTTTTGCTTTAAAAGGTGCTATTCTAGTAAAATAGTTGTGTCGCCATGTAATAACATTGACCGAGGACTGCTCTGAAACAGAACATTCAGAGATGTTTCATAAGTGTTCCTCTGGGTCATGTTTTGTCCTCTGCTTTACCTCGAATGCCTGCGATTTGGGCCTGCTCCATCGCTGTCATGCTTCACAGGTCCTTCCACTGAGCAAGGCGCTGATTCAATGACCAGCACTCTAATTCTGGCCACAGGCAAGGCCACACAATAACACCTTATCTGAGCTGGACAGCCTGCCATGGGTGTGACTCATACCTGTTTACCCTAGTCCATGTTTGCAGACCATCCTCCCGACACCCAAGGTTAGTGTGCAAATTTATACAGAGCGTTTAGCAAGCTAGCGCTACTGCTGTGACTTTTTGCGCCAGTCGTTCACATTTAATTGGCCTGGGTCCTCCAGGGCTGGCTGGAGGGCTGCCATCCTCTCCCTGCAGCTTGTGCGTCTTTGTTTAGAAAAGGCGGAACTATGGGAGTTCTGTTGAGGGTGTGGTTTTTCCAGATAGTGCGCCACTTCCAGGAAGACATGAACTCATTAGAGGCCTGTGATGAGCCTCCGCTGCTTCTGTGGCAGGGCCAAGGTCTCCTCTAATTTTTGCTGCTCCTAATCCGTCCTGACATTTCTGACAATCCCAAACTGCTGGGATAACTACCTGGCAGGCTCAAAGGACTACAACGGCCGACATATCTGCCACTTCTACTGTCTTGCACAGCCTGTTCTAAATTGGAGCGATTAGTCAGGGAAAAGTTGCGTCTGACATCAATGTGATAAGGTCTCTCTAGGGCAAAGAATAAGTAGCCCTAGAACATGTAGATTGTGCACTAAAGCATTGTAAATGAAGAATTGTAAAATGCTGACCATGACAAAGAGATCTGACTTTCAAATTTTCACACATATCTCCGGGGTTATATATATATATATATATATATATAAAGTAGGCTCTAAATGTTAAATGATGCAATACAGATAAAATTGCTTTAGTAGTAGCAGGCCAATATCAGATTTAGCGGAGCTATTTTTCCTTGCCCCAGACATCTGTGGATATATTCAGCTGGCTTTCAGCTTCTGCTGCATGATTTCTGCCCTGCCTAATGGAAGTCTTAATGTTCTCCATGGAAAAACAGTGATGGCCCCCTTAAAAAATAACTGACTGTTCTCCCCTCTGAAATGGCAGATCTCATATGCCTGATCCATACAGGTGCCAAAAGGAGGCTCTGTGAAGCATCAGCTTCTGCTTTTGTGAGCCATCGGCTTTGGTTTTTGAGTGTTACCCTTAGCAGCCGCCGCCAAAAAATCAAATGTAGGGCACAGCCATGGAAAAAAAGCACATAGCCTCAAGAACAGGCCCAGTCAAGCAGGACTGACTCAAAACATCAGAATTTCCAGTTCACACTCCAGAGTGCTCGCTCTAGTGTTAGGGCTCACTCTCCCAGCCGCCTGTGCCCGGTGTTTAAACAGCACGTCAGCTGGCTTTCAGAACACTACGTGCGTGTCTGCAGTACTTGTCTCGGGGGGTGGCCCCACCCAAAGCTCCTAGCCATACAACAAAATCACCATTTCACCAAAAGCACCATTTTTAAATAACTAGCTAACAGTCTTTGAAAGAAACATCACTATTGAAGAAAAAGTGTTTAAAGACTCTAAAGAGGAATTCTTTACAAACGCCAGCAGGATGAAGGTCTTACTAAAGCCTGAGGAGACTGATAAATCAAGGTGATGAGCCATTTGTTTATCTCAAGCGCTGCTTTTGAACTGATTGAACTGATAATCTGTGCAGTAGTGGACATGGTAATGATTGGACTTGTATAGATTAAATAGCCAATAAACCCACTAGTCAGAGCTGTGTCAGAGCACTTGTATAGTCAAGGACACCAATCAATAGGCTCAAAGCCCAAAGTACTTTTTAGTGTGGACACAAGATGAAACTTTCCTTGAACCTCTGATAGGAAAGGATCATTTGACCGACATGCATTTCAACCACAGATCACAGAACGTTTAGTGTGAGATGTCCACAAATTCATGTTGAATAAAGAATTGGGCAGGAAATGCATGATGGGTATCTCACTGCATTAGACTCTAAACAAATTTCAGAAATAATTTCTTACAAAAGGAAAACATAAATGTTTCAGCGACTAGGTCCATAGCTTACTCTGAAGGGATTACTGGTGTGTAGCTGTTTGCTACCAGCATTTAGCTTAATAATCAATCGCCTTTTTTTTCACCGGACAGGACCACGGATAGCCAGAGGCAAGTTCTCTGAGAGCCAAAGACATTAAGAGGACTTTGTGAGAGGTGAGATTCTGAGAGCTGTGGTGATTTTAGCTTACACTTTACATCAGACAGTCTGTCTACTTCTGTTAGCAGATCGCCCAGGGCTGAAACTTATTGAAATACAGCAGAAACTTATCTGACCAACTTACACCTCCAGCTAGAGCATCTGTCCTTAGCCCCAGCCCCCATGAGCAAGGTGGCAATTAATAGTCATACAGTCTCTAGTAAATTAGTAATTAGCTTTGCCATTGCTCTAGACTCATTTTACTTTTAGGAGGCTCACTAAACACTAAAGTCATTAGTATATATCTTTTTATGTATCTTTGAATGACAAGAGAATTTTTCCTAAAACATTTTAACAGAAGAATTACAAGAAACCAGTACCAACAAGTAACAGTGCATTAAGTAGCAATTAAAACAGCTTTTAGTTTTTTTCCCCCATAGGTCTAATTAAGATTCTGTATTCTGTATGTATTCTGTTACTTCTTAAAGTATTGCAACGGAATGTGTCACTGAATACATTTCATACAGTGTGTTTAGTACTCAGTCCAACTCCACTGGTGACTGTGTACCAGCTGTAACCACTGACATGGGAGAGGGGAAGGACTTTTTGAGGTTTTTCTTTGGGGGTTGTTTTGCTGTTATAAAAAAAATGTCTGCATTCCTGCAGAGATCATTTCCACAGCAGTTAAACACAGATGTCTCTGATAGTTTGAAAAGCATTTATGTGTGTATCCCCAGACCTTAAACTTTGTATCTCTGAAATCATTTTGTAAGATAAGGAAAATTCTCTTAACTTTAAGATAATATTACAAGATTTAATCCCAGACTATGTCTAATGGTCCATTCAATATGACATGGCTGCACAACAAACAACTGTTTTTTCTCCAATGTTTGTAGTTTGATATGTTAATCTATTACTATGTGCTATGACTCAGTGCAGTCATATACCACATGGCTACTTCACTGGCCCTGGGTGTATTAGAGGCCATAGGTTACTTGTCTGCAAGTACAGGGCATGAAAATGAGATGCAGTGTATAAAAAGTGGCAGGGGGATTTAGCCCAAAGGGCATAAGTGGCATGGAGAGACAGAATGTCTGAAATGGACAAAAGAAAGAAAAGAATGAAGCAGGTGGACTCCAGGAACAGGGTTGGGAAACTGTCCTTTTGGGAACTGAAGGTGGTTCCTATTATTAAGAATGCTGCGTAGTGAACTTATGATATGAGTACAACAAATTTACAAGTAGAATTACCAATGGGATTAATTGTGACCAAACAAAACAAGGGTCTGTTCGATTAGCCACTAGACTCACTAGACACTGAAAAGGACCTAGCAGTCTTGATTGGTGGAAATAATCAGGATAATTATAAGGTAGATCCCTTCAGGCTCCCATCTACAACAATATAAAAACAGTATCTACAATATGAATTCAAAGGCATTGAAGAAAGCATGAACTCAAATGAATGTTTGCCAGTTTGCCATCTTTACTACTATGAATATGTACAGGCATCAGAGGGGAATTTTGCTCTGGCATCTCTAAGATAAATGTGGAGAGGCTACGAATCTCCCAGGCTGCCACGTTTTCTTTGATCTTCCCTTGCAATTATCTCTGCCTTCATCAGGGCCGCATTCAAACACCTAATCAAAAAATCAGTTTGACTTACCATTCAGTTAGCAGTGAGGTGGTGGTTCCTCTCACCTAAATTTAAATCCAGAGATATTTGGAGGGTCAGGTTAAGGAGAAGTTGGATGCAACTGATATAGTGCACAACTTAATTAAAGGTTCCACTATTCTTTTTGAATGTAAAATCTCCATGCTGTATGGTCTCTGGTGAGCATAAGAGTGTGGGAAAGGGTGAGAACATTGAGAAGGTTGCAAGAGGTTCAGCTACGCATGTCAAAAAGCTCTCATTTCATGAGAACAAGGTGATGCTTTTATCATGGAATGAAATAACTGTGCTTTTCAGAACAATCTAAAACCAGAGAATTACTAAACTGAGTTACTGAACAGCATTCTGCCTCGAACATACACTCGGAGAACCCTCACATTTCAACCTAGCTTTAGGCTTCCTTGATGCTGGTGGCAGGGTACGTATATATACATATCAAACTGTTCCTTCTGTTCGTCTCTCCCCATTGGGCAGCCTGATTTGAATGCAGCCCCCGCCATTCCTGAATCATCAAAGGCAATCTCGCTATGATCTGAGCCTTGCCTCGACAAGCCTGAGCTCCCTGAGGTTTTAAGTGCAATGACTGGAATGCTGAGGTAAATACAGTATTTTATAGGCTCGGAGAGGGGGAGAGGAAAGGCGCACTCAAGAGTGTTTATCCGTGGGCTTGTTTTTGTATATTTTTAGGGACAAATATGTTCTGACTTTGGGGTGATACTACAAAAAACAGGAGTGACTTACAATGTCAGGAACAACAAAATCTTACTGACTTTATAAAGTGCCTGTATACGAAAGAAACGTCATTTTTTAAAACTGAAAGAAAAACATTTCTTTTTGCTTACTTAGACCAAGGTTCGGATCAGATTCAGTTTCTCATATAGAGTCATATAAAAAGTTAAAAAGTTGTAACCTTTTTTCAGTTTTCATTAGAAACTTTGGGTGAATATTTTATTATAAATGGACCAATTTAAATGGTCCAAAATCAATAAAAAGACGTTACTTTAACATATGAAATTACAAGTGAAAAGAGGTCAAACATCTGCAGCTTAAATATTGTTTTATTACTGCATTGTATAATAAATTTGTGTGTGTGTGTGTGTGTGTGTGTGTGTGTGTGTGTGTGTGCAGGTGTGCATCAGTGGAATATGGTTTGTCTACATTATAATCTTGGTATGTCAGTGCCAAGGCCTTTTAAAATGTGTGTGGAGACACACAGGGCAGTCTGTTCTCTTACTGTGCCCACACACATCTCACCATGTGCTACTTGGCATCCAAAAGTGATGAACACACACACACACGCATACACACACACACACACAAACACCCACTTCTAAAGGGTCTCCCGGTGTTTTAACGCCACTGGAGGCCAGCTTGTCAAAAAAAAAAATTAACATTAATGACGCTTCTTCGTGATATATGGACTCCTGTCTAAACTCAACAGAAGATGACTTTTTCCATCCAATCTCCTGTCAGCTTCCTTTTGACGCTATGACTCATGTATTTTTAAACATCACTTGGAAAGGAAATGTCACACAAATTTTAGTAGCACTCTCATGTGTAAGAGAGCCCTGAGGAAAGAGGGAGAGAGCAGAACATGCCCAACTGAACTAAACAGAAAAAAATGTCCCTCTTTTTTTTTTTTTGCTTCTCCTGGAACAGTCCACAGTGTAGGAAATGAGTGGCATGATGGTGGGTTAGTTAATGCCACCTGAAAAATAGAAAAATAGTACAGTGAAAAACTTGAATTGACATGAAACCCACAGAAGTTGCAAAACCATAGCATTGTCTCAGCAGAGAAAATGAGGAATTTTTTATACCATGTGTGTATTTGTAAGTACATGAGGTTTACTTTATTAGAATTTGTGAGCTTGAATCTGGCAATACATCGTGTAAATTAAATATATTTCTATAAAAACTATTGCTACGTGCATAGCAAATATTTTAACAATTTTGTCCAATTGCTCCAATGAAGCAGTACAGTGTTCCAAAATGACGAGGACTGATTTGAAGACCATTGCTCTATATTAAAACAAAACACAAAATCTAAAATGCTTCATGTTAAATGCTGAAAATAAATAGAATTATGGATTTAGTGTGTAGTTGTGTGTTTGGTGGTCACTTCAACAAAACAAAAACATGCCGTTTGACCTGGGGGGCATAAACATTTGCATACAGCTGCATTTAAATGTTGTTGATTACCAAATAAATCGATAGCCTAAACACAAATATTTCCTATTCATACCATGTAAATCTTGAAAAAATTAAAATTGAAAGGAAAAAGAGTGCTGTATGACAGCTTTTTCCCTTTGGTTTCTTACTGGAGGAGTTTCTTTGTGTGTGGATATCTTCTGCGCTTTGGAAATGAACATCCTCTGCTGTGTTCCTGATAAATGTAATTGCATAACACAATGAAGAAGATGTATTGTTCACTCTGCCTTTCTGATAGAGAAGCTTCGGTTTTATTTTTGGCAATAACCTGTTCTCAGCTTGGGAATGCAGAACAATGCTTTAATGAAATTTATACCTCTATCTGCTGCGAGCCACGGAACAATTCAAACAGTTTTATTTGGATTAATCTTCCACGCGCAATGGAAACTCTGCAGTCATAACCTGGCTCGGTTCCGGGAATGACCTCCTTGGCTTAGCCGACCAGGAACAAAGCGCAAAACAGAGAATCAGACTCTGTTTCTCACAAGAAACAAGTCTAACAGCCTAAAGCTAACAGACATTTGCCACCCTCCAACTGTGCCTTTCCAAACCTGATACAGATGTCCTTGCAGTGTGTTGAAATATTATCATATCACATCCCTCATATCATAATCAGATGGAGGTGTTTATTCAATAACATCATTTTATATATGTGCCCCTGAGAGAAAGTCAGCAAAGACACAGTTATTCATCTTAAAGGGCCTGTATCTTATATTTTTCTTGTATTTTATATTTCCCATGATGATATATATGTGGTTTTATGCACCAAAAGCAGTCCTTTTCCATATATGACAATTTCCAACCTCTATATCCTTTGAATTTAAACAGACTATTTTTGTTACTGTGCTGTTAAGACTAATATATATATATATATATATGTATATATATTAGGGGTGTAACGGTTCACAAAAATCACGGTTCGGTTCGATACGACACAGTGGTGTCACGGTTCGG
>JBBPCZ010000040.1:17958324-17974068 GCA_037974445.1 Brycinus macrolepidotus | reverse complement strand
CTGTTGCTGCTATTTGCGATGTTTGCACAATTATTTATTGCTGTCTATCTCAGTCTTTGCATTCCTTTGCATTACATTTTTGCACACTTAACAAAAAAAAGGATGTCATAATACTGTAGTCACTTACACTAGTACTGTTTCTGCTCCTGTCGACTGCACTGTATGTTGTCTTGTCCTGTAAATTATTGTACCGTTACTCTTGTGGTTTTTGTGCAGTTTCTCTTTAGTCCTGTCCTGACCGCACTTGCGTAGTCTTGTGGTGTTCTGTTTTTGTTCTTTGTGGTGTTCTGTTGATTTTGTTCTTTGTGGTGTTGATTTCTGAAACATTGCTTTAAACCCTGTAGTGCAATATATATCTATGTGATATATCTTTTTAGACAACACAGTTCATGTGTGTGTGTGTGTGTGTGTGTGTGTGTGTGTTTCTGCAGAGCTTGCAGCACTGTTTGGAGTTTCTTGTTACACTCTGCCTCAGCAAAGAAGCAGAACTCATTACACTGAGTGCTTTGGCTGGGTAGTACATGGTGTTGTCACCCAGCTGGAAATCGTGGTGTTGTGCGAGCACATTCAAGGTCAAGGAAAATGTGTGTGTATGTGTGTGTGTGTGTGTGTGCGCGCGTAAGTGTTTGTGTGTGTGAGAGAGAGAGAGAGAGAGAGAAAGAGAGAGAGAGAGAGAGTGAGAGAGTGTGTATATGGGTATATGGGTGAGTCATCACACACCCAGACACACACACACACACACACACACACACACAGGCACACACACACACACACACACACACACACACACATACACTTACACACACAGAGACTTATCTCTGACCTTGGGAGCGCTTGCACAAGGCCAAGCTGCAAAAATACACACTAGTGGACTGCAGGTCTCCTCAGGGATGTCACCTCCCTTCACTTCCTGCCGATGGTTGCCAGGCAGCATGCTGACAGACTGCATTTCAGAGAGTTGCTGGAGAATCGATTAGTGATGAGCACTCTTTATCACTCCTCTGCCATTAGATTGGGAAATTAGCCCGCCACTAAGAGCGGCAATTTATGGACATAACAAATGGGCTCGAATAAATAGTTCACATTCTATGCATTGTCAGATTAGGTACACACGGAAGGTGGTAAATTTTTAAGTGCCTAAAGCTGTGACTAGGTCTCTGCGATGTGAACAAAACACCATTGTCCTGGTTTTTCCCCCATCTGATCGTGGTCTGTTGTTGTGATTCACATTCTTCCCCCTAGTCCTATTCCTCTGTTACTGGATCCAGTTGTTCCTGCTCTCCTTACCCAGGTCTTGTGGCTCTCCACTTCCCTGTCTTGTGCAAATATACCCTTGTGCATCATTCCCTGATGTCGGTCATCCATAATCCCTACCCTTCTATCAAGATTTTGATTCAGCCCTGTATGTTTAGATTCCCGTTATTAGCATTATTGTGTTTTCATGTTTTGTCAGTTCTTATAAATAAGTCCATGTTTGAATTTGAGTCCACCCTTGTCTTCCACAACCAGCAAATGTTTCAACCATATATATATATATATATATATATATATATGTGTACATAGAGAGAGGGAGAGAGAGAGAGAGAGCACGAGAGAGAGAGATTGGTGAGAACATTTACCCCATATGTCAACTGGCAAAGATGTTTGTAGTCCAAACTGTTCCATTTTAGTAGAACTGGAGCTAAGAGGCTAACAAACACTAGACGTCAATGGTCATCCAAATTGTTTTCTGTAAACACATCTCTAAAACCTCTCTCAGCCTCCTCAAACCACATCCAGCTCTTCACTGAGGGGGCACAGACTCATCAGCATGGTTCAGAACTCAGTATGACTTACTGTGGGCTATAAAAACAAACCACTACAGGCAGCCATTTCAGACAACACCAGGATCTGTATTCACAAAGCATCCATAAAGTGAACTTATCTTGGATCAGATTCTTCTGTGTTTATTGATGGCATTTGTCACAAAATCTGATTCTGCATCCTGAGATGGATAAATTTTGAGTACGTATTTACAGAAAAGATTTGGGTGACTGTTGATTCAAATTGAAAATTTGAACACCAAACATGAGTGTATCTGGGGTTGTGTTTAAAATTGTGTACATTTGACATTTTTGATGAATTATTCCTTTAAAGACTGGTCAGCATTGTTCAGAAACACTCATGAATCCGGAACTGGTCTGGATGCCCACAGATTGTTATATGTTCATTTTATTATACTGTAATCAACAAACGATGCATTAAACAGCTATAGACACTTCACTTGCGAAATTAAAGCATGATATTGTATGACTATAGTTGTTTTGCCCAGTGTCAGAATAGACTCTGTTTTTAATGACTCTGCTGGAGTACTGGGGTTGATATTGACATTAAATCATGATGTTGTATGAATATAATCCTGTTTCATGACATGTGTGATGTCAGAAGAGGTGTGCATGAGCTTCAAAATGGTTCCCTTTAATGTCTGTAAAACTGGTTATAAAGTACACCGACCCGAGTTGCTCCTGATATTAAAACATACTGCTAATCTCACTATAAAGCAGCTACATATATTAACTAAAAGCTAGTGTTGAGATTAAAGCATGATACTCCATGAAGATGATCACACTTCATGTTTGCGCTGTCAGAGGAGGTACAAATGGGCCTGAAAGAAAATACTGAGATTAAAGCAGGACATATATTCACGATTCATGTTGTGTGCAATCTCTGAGTAGGTGTGCATAAGATGAGGCTCTATTGCCTCTATCTACAAGAATGAGAGCTGATATTGAGATTAAAGTGTGATAGTGTATGAACATAATCTGTAGAATGCAGGCCTATCAGATACCACTGAAACCTGTGGGTAATTAAGTACAGCAGACTGCCTCTGCACTTTAAGCGGATTGCTCATGTGTGCTTCAGCGCCAGCCCTCGCTTTTCCCTCTGACTCACTTTGCTTCTCATGAATTAATGGAACATAAATATGCACATGGGCAGCCTACGGAAAGCGTGGGGGCGGACTGTCAATGGCAGAATCAAATTTGCAAAAGCAGTCAAATGTCCCTTTCAGAACAGCTAGACTGTATCTGAGACCAGACCTTGAGCCTTACGCAGTACGACTTTTCTGGCACAGGTCTGCCGTTTCTGGATCACCTTCAGTTTTCTGCATTTACTGATCAGTGAAAGTAGCAGTGAGACTGATCCAGGATCAGAGTTCCCACAGGCCCTGGTTTTTACAGTCATGGGGGAGGGGCAGAGGGACAATTGAGTTGGCATATAAACAGCACTAGCAGGATCAGCTTTCAGTTTCCTCAGCTTGTTTCAAGATCCACAGGCATAAATCTGGACATGATTTGGGTTCATGTGTGTTATAGTGAAATTCAAACCATACGATGGACAGAATTACTCTTTGGCACAATGGGCTGGTACGCCAGACAGCCTAAGCTTAATCTTGAACTTTGTATGATTTCCAGTAGAGAACCACAAGTACACTGTTCAGCCCAAGATTTTAACCTAATTCCCAGGCTTAATACACCCGAAGTTTTATTTTTCAGTATCTACATGGAGAAGAATGCAAACTGAGTTACTCTTAAGTTATAGGAATGAGGGATGGAAGTCTGGACATGTTGTCCAGGTGGATGCCATAGTAATCTTTTTTTTTTTTTATCATCATATTTGTATTAAAACTTTACAAATACTGTACTACAACTCTTATTTCATTGTTAAGTACTGGTTGGTTAAATCTTGAATGCCTAATGACAGTAGGTCATAGTAGCTAGCTTTCCCGTTGGTTAGGCCTCCAGGAGCTGGACACTGACCCTAAACACTAAACCACAGTTTAAACATAATTAGGGAGTGAGAGTGGGATTGTCCAATCACATTTGGATTTATAATGGGTTATAATGGGTAAGATTTACAATCTCGTGTGAAAAACATCACTATAGGCCTTCTGGAAGTGCTTGATATGTCACTGATGTGAATACTTGTGTACTTATCTATATGTTTATGTAAAGTTGGGGGGAACATGAGACTAAGAATTTCATTACGGGTAATTATGCTACATTGTTATCTGTATATGACAATAAAACTTGAAACTTGAAACAAGAGGCAGCCTAACCAGATATCAGTCGGTGTCTGCTTTATGCCTGGGCTCTTTTCTGAGGGAGTCACTGTTAAACTGCTACAGAAAGTAAAATACATGTTTCAAGTTTCGAATGTCCATGTTTAGTCTGGAACAATTACAAAATGTTAATCACCATCAGTGTAGTACTAATATACTAATCCCACAGAGACACTAACAGGAATTAGCATTATCGTAGAAGTGTTCTTTCTTTGACAAAATTTTGACAATTACAAACTGAACGCCTAATGTGGATTTTGAAAGTTTACATTTACTAGCCCTTCTGTTCCCACCCTCCACCCCTCTATCCCATCCATCAGTGGAAAAAAACATAGTCTTCAAAAAGAGGTACAGAAAAACTACTCCCCTCAAGAAAAAATACAGTATTTCCTTATGACTGCTTAAGGAGAGATGTGTAAAAGTGGGGGCTTAAAGAGGACATTCAGGGCTCTCTCTCTCTCTCTCTCTCTCTGTCACTCTCTCTGTCTCTCTCTCTCTCTCTCTCTCTCTCCTTCTTGTGCTCCATTTATTCTTTTTTGGCAGTGAATCTGTGGAGAGAAGCTCTGGTGATGCATCCGCATTGTCTAGCTGCCTGGATACAGCACAGCCAATAAAAAGCAGTGCCAACGTTTCCTTAGCAACAGTGTCAGGGCTCACTCTAAACGAAGCGACTTTTGACGTAATTCAAAAGCGTGAAAAAAAACAAAACACATCACCACAAATGAAATTATTCGCTGCATAATAGCTTAATCTAAACACAATGAGGATGGAAATGACCAGCACTGTTCAAGGTCTTTATTGGATTGCATCTAGCCCTAGGGAGAGACAGTATCTCTGTAAAAAATATGTGAATTAGGCCAATCTATTGATGTAAAGGACATGCAGGTTTTTTTTTTCTACATCAGAGTAGTTCCTGTTGAAACATGGTTGGTTTATAATGAAAGATGAAAGTGAGGAGGAGGAGGGGGGCTGCACAGATCTGAGATCAGACGGGGTCATTCCACTGTGCCTGAATTAATCACAGAGAGAGAGAAAGAGAGAGAGAGACTGAAGGATGGGTGGGGGAAGAAAACATCAAGAGACTTTGTCCATGTGTGCATGTCAAAGCATTCAGACAGCTTGTGAAAATGATTCCATAAAAAAATAAAGGCGGGTTACTCATATGTGCGTTTGCTGAGAAACCCTTATAGCAGACACTCTGAAACATGTTGGGGCAATATCCGCATACTGTTACTACTGCTGTAAAGACTAAGCTCAGGCAGTAGCCTACATATGAAAAATGCGTTCTCTGGATTATGCATATTATATATAGCAAACTGCCTGTTTTCAATTATTTATCATAATACTGAATGAACAGGACTTGGTAATGGTAAGGGCCCGTACCACAGAAAACCAGTTTTTCCTTGCATTTCTTAAATTAAGAAAAGATAAGATAATCCTTTATTAAGTCGTAGTGTGAACATTATCAAAATTTTGAAACATACATGTACTCCCGGGTCCATGCATTTTAAAACACATGGGAACTAAGGTGCAAAAACAGACTGTTTTAAATGCATTGTTTTTGTGATGCCACAAACACCAACACATCTGCCTGTGCAGCCTATAGCAGTTTAGCACTGTTGAAGTTATAAGGAGTGTTTTGGTCTGGCTTGTTTTTGAATGAGGCCTACACGGCAGCCAATCAGAACACAGATTCTGCCAGCCTAAAGGGACTGTTTAACAAGCTGTTTAAATCTAAGATAGACAAATTGAAAATGGTTGAGTAAAAATAAATTATAGCTGTTTACACCCACATTAATGCAAAAATAAACTAGTTAAAAGCAAGGAAAATATATGATATGGGCCGCCCTGAAAACTGGAGGAAACTACAGGATTAAAACAAAAAGGACTGCACAGAATGCAAGTACTGAAAATATGTTTGGATGTCCCGACCAGCGGCGCATGGATTTTGCCGGAATTAAAATTTTAATCCGGCTGCAGCCTTGCTGGAGCTGCGGCATATCAGTAGTAATATGGCGAGCAGGCATGTGCACTAATGTACGCCAGTGTGGCTCCACTTAGCCCTTCTCCCTTTTTTCCCTGTCTGGGAATTCCCAAAAGAGCCATTGCCTTTGGTGAGCGCGTGTGTGCGTGCCTGCACGTGGTCCGTACAATGCGTCTCGCTCACACAGGCAAAACATGTCGCAGCGTCTTTGGCGTAAACCGATATCATGGCAATCTTTTTCCCTGGCTCCCCCTCCCTCCCTCCCTCCCTCTGTACACAACAGCCTCCCTTCCCCCACCGTCCGCCATGCAGGGAACTGTTAGAACTGAAGGGATGGGGGGAGGGGGAGGGGGAGTGAGAGCGCCCTTTCACCTACATTCAGCACAGGCTAAGCCTGCCTGCTCTGACTGGCTTTACTATGCAATGCAGTGCCGTGCTAGCACTAGGGCTAGAGCGTTTCCTACTGTGTGTTCTGCCGCTCCATCTGCGAATGCCACTCACTCAGAGCACGCACACATGAACAAACAAGCGAAAGAGCTCGGTCTGTGATAGCTCTTGAGCATAAGACAGCACTGTCCACAGTAACCCTCTGACTTTTTTCCCTGCCGGGATGTGAGCGCGGCCATGTGCAGTGACATGAACTGAAATGTCATACAGTGAAAGGCAGCAGACAAAATGGCAACCCCTGCATGAGGGAGCGTAGCAGCCAGAAATATAAGACTGGCTAGTTTGTGAAAATGCTCAGCAGTTAAGGGTGTTTTTCTCACTGCACAAAATCCCAGAATCTTTTGTACCAGACAACTGGAGCCATGCCCTTTCCACTGACCTTCGGTCCTGTACAGAAGGATTAATCTTTATGGGTTTGTTTTTGGTACTGCTAAAGATTTATACCATCATTCTTGTGTTACACTTGCAATTTTGTAAAATGTTCCAGATGAAGATAAAGTCTTCACCTGGAACATTTTACAAAAATACATGACCAATAAAAGCCCTAGAATGTAAATGTAAACATGCTATGTTGATGTGTTAAATGGTCTTTTTAGAATTATTAATGCATTGTACATGACATATGCTAATTAGCATTTAACTATCATCCACAGACTGAGTGTTTTTGCTAACGCGCATTAGAGAAAAAGATAAGCTCTGTTTGATTTTGCACATGACTGTGTAAATAGACATTTGTGTGAATGCATGAGCACAAAAAAAATGCAGTATATTGTTTCTGGTCAGCACAACTAGAGTTAAGCTTTTGCTAGCTAAGCTAATATCACTACTAGGTGATGCGTCAGTTCCGTCAGAGTTAAAAAATAGAAGCCTTGCTTGACTCCACACAGGTATCTGTTTAAGTGTAGGGATTTGTAAGGGTGTGACTGGAGAAGACTGCAATATTTCATTACATGTCAGCTAATATGTTTACTCGAAAGCAAATCAATCTTACAAGCTAATCAGCTAAATTACATAATTCCTACACTTTTGCTGACTTGTCTAGCATTTTTCAAAATATCAACACTGAAGACACTCTGGAATATTCGGTCTGATCTGGAATGGTGTGAGTGCATACAGCTGTTTGATGGATACCTTTGCAATCCCCAAGCAACCAATTGGGGTACCATTGTAATCACCTAGCACCACCCTGGGATACCATAGAAACATCCCAGCAAGCACTTTAGAATACCATAGCAACAGCCTAGCAACTGCCAGATATACCATAGAGACTGGTTAGCCACACTCTAGCAACTACCTAGGAGACCATAGCAACTACCTAGCAACATCCCAGCAATACAGAGGAACTGCTTAAACTGTACAATTGCTCAAGTTTACAGGAGCGACCAGTCTGTAGCTATAAAATGCAATTAGTTTTGGAGCTAAACATTTTTTCTTCAGTAGAAAGAAATGTGTATAATTAATGAAACCTTCATAGGTGAGCAAGCAAGTCAACATTGATCAAACTGTTTATTGTGTTTCAGATGCTATATTCACATTTTTTTAAATCAAGAAAGCTGCAGCGCTGTCTGTTTAATCTTGGTATGGCTGTTGTTGTAGAGAGGTGTGAATTGGTTTCACAGCAGGGTGTTCTCACCACTCCCCTTCACTCTTCTTTGCTCGCTAGCAGCTCAATACAATCAAAACAATTCACACACACAGCCAACAGTACCCTAGGTTATTTGATGTGAATTAAAAACTAATTTAAGATATCAGAGTCCATTTTCTGAGCCCATTTGCAGAGGGCCTGCAGAACATCACATTTTGAATGTTTGCAGTTGCCTGTCAAGTTCATTAGCTAGATGTTTTTGTGACCTTTCACTGCTATATTTTTTAATTAAAACATGACTGGAATATTTGTTATTGCTGCTAAAAAATGTAACGAAATAAGGAATAAAATGGCCATATTCAATAAACATGACGGCCTGATGATGTATCACATCCATGACCAAAAGGATCATGTTTATATCTATGCAGACCTTTGTTTTAAAGGGTCTAGTAATATTGTTAAGTATTTGCCTAGTGATTAAGTACGTAACATATTTCGTAGTAGCAGATATAGGTGATGTGTGGATTCATCTTAAAATTCATTGTGTTTTCATTAACCTTTCATTATCCTAAAGTATTCTCACTGTGTCATCCTAAAAACCAAATAATACAAAAAACATTTTCCCCCCACAGGCCTACAGCAAAATCTGGCGAGCCATTCAGGCAACATTGTATGACCCTATGGGAAATGGCTGATAGGCATAACATATATATTAACTGATTGAGCAAAATAATGGGTTTCTATGGCAACACAGACCACTGAGACTGATGCAGCAGCCGAAGGCTGCTTTTACTGTCCCTGTCACTATCATGACAGCTTAATACCCTTATGAGGATCGTGCTTGAAAGCAGAACCCCAACATGAATTTGTTGTGGTTCTTTCTTTTTGCTGAAAGTTGAGTATCAGTTGTCAGTTATTTTCTATCACTAGGCTCACACAGAAAAGACAGAACAGCAGCAATTCAGTTCTCACTGTAAAAAACCTTTACATTGAGCGCAACAGTATGCCTCTCTGCTGCGGTCGCTGTTGATGTTCGCAGGCAGTGGAGCGGGTCATTATAGAATCACAAGGCAGATGATAGATGGGAACATCGCCACACTGCCTGTTTCTCCACACACTAACAAGGCTGAAGTGAGTCAGCATTTATATCTCCCCAGGGACCAATTTCATTGTCTAGACCTGCTAGCAGCAAGCAGCCTACACCAAACCTGTGAGAAAGACATGCATTGTGTTTGTGCCATATGCATGGCAATAGTCTGCTCAAGGTATCTCACTGTGAACGTCTGGAAAAGGGAAAAAATGACTACTTTCAGACGTACTCAGCATCCAGCACATCTAAACAAGGCTGAAAAACACCAGAATGACCAGGTTGCATGTCTGGTGTTTGAACATTTTCTGGATTTTGATTCATGAACGTTTTTCCAATCAGCATTTTTTGTGAACTAAGGTGCTCTGACTACTTTTAAAGCCAAAAGAAATCCTTTTTTGTGCAGATATTCTGAAGTGCAAATCAAAAATATGCTGGTTGCAAGTGTTCACATTCAAGTGCTCCAAACTTGAACAGATGACAAAAATACTTTTATAGCCTACTATGTATATTGCTTTTAAGAATGCTGTAATCAACAGAACACAGCATTCAGTAACAGTGGAATTATGTACACTTGAGGAACAAGTAATAAAGGCAATATCAGGTCCAAAAAAACAGGGGTATGAGTGTAGTATCATGGTCGTCATGTAAAATATTGCTCACAGACGGTGGCAGAAGTGGATTGACTTTATGTACTTTATAAAGTACATAGCATTTTCTTCAGCTCAGAGTAAGATAGGAGAGTTCTTATCACTCCACTCCATCTCAGTGAGATTCATCTCCTAACTAGTAGAGTAACAAAGGCTATGAGGTCATATTTTGGTATCAGTAAGGTGGAAGGTAGTGCTCCAAACAGCATAGTTACTGAAATAGGAACAGCGGGTATTTAATATAACAGACAGACTATTAAAAATTTAAGACCAGAAATTGTGGAGAGAGGGACAAGAACATGTGAATTAAGGAGGCTGGAGCTCTTCACAGAAGGTTTTTTTTTTTTTTACTTCTCCATTAAATATGATTTTACACTGAAAGAGACCATATTTGGCACAAAAAAGAGGAATATGTACTTGATGCAAGATTTTCTCTGAAATGTCCTTGGTGAGTTACTCTCCAAGATCCTGCTCCCAGAGGCACTTAATAAGAGACAGAGAGTGATTGTACACAGAGGAGATTTCAGCATAAATACAAGATATTGTATCTTATCATTGCTACCTGGTTTTAGAAAGATATTGATTTTCTAGTTCAGTGGGAAAATTCATGGTGTTGCCATGAAAAAAAAAAACTACAGATCTGTAAAGACTGAAAAAATGTATTATAATTAAGGAAATTCTGTTTTTAAGTTTTTGAAATGAGGCGAATGACCCATTAACTTGCATATAATGAGAGGTGTTGTCAGGATCTTAAAATATTTGGAGTTATAGTTTTGATTTCTTGATGGTGTGTGGGGGTGTGAGGGCGTGGCATGTGTCACGAAAGCTTGGAATGACAGAAGATTCTGATTAGATCTGGGCTATAGGCTATTTTCAATTATTATTATTTTTGAGTGCCAGGGCTATTCATAAATGTTTGGGGCTGTAGTCTTGGGTGTCCAGACCTTATGATACACCTTCATATCACTAAAAGAAGTTATGCCTACTTGTACCCACCAATCTCGTCAATTAGTAATGGGGGGAATGAAGGAGAGTCTGGAGTGAGAAAGAATAAATACCAAAGTGTCATTCAAATTGCATACAGATTACTAATTTATCGACTAATATATTTTTGGTGTAGTTTACTGAAGAAGAGTTTCCAAAATGTTATGAGAGTGCTTGGAGTGAGGGCAGTTCAGTCCTAAGCCAGGCAGCATCAATTTTCTGAATTAAACATATTGAGGAAATGTAAATAGAACATGAAGTGTGACCCATGAAAGCTTTTTGACGGTTTATTTTCCCCCAATATATTATATCCAACAAATAAACACAAACTATCTGCTAAAATCTGCAGAAAAAATGCTGAATTTAAATTGAAAATTGTATGCTAAAACTAATGGGAAATGGGAAACCGATAGCTCTACTAAATATAAAAGGATTGGATTTGAATAATTATGCAATCAGCATATGTCTGCTATTGTTTTTTTTTTTTGAATAGCTAGAAACATACCTCTTATTTTGCATTTTAAAATGTAGTGAATGTTGAAAAAATGGAGCATCTGCATTCATCAGCACAAAATGCAATTATGTCCAAAAAAGCTGATCCTATGGAATTTTTTGTTAAAAGCAAGAAAAATGTGGGCATTACAGTACTATATCAGCTTAATTAGTGTCATAGTTCTTTTTAAAAATGTGCATTGATACAGTGTGTGTGTGTGTGTGTGTGTGTGTGTGTGTGTGACAATGTTAGATGTTTTATCTTGCATTCTGAAGCCAAAAGTTGAGTGAATGAGCTAAGTTAAATAAGAAGTTGAACTGCTTTTCTGTGTTAGCAAATATAAAATATGCTTTCAGAACACACTCCTACTTTTTTCCTGGCAGGCTCTTTTTTCCAAACACCTGCTTGTTCTTACCCAACTGTTCTGTGAGATTCACCCAGCTAGGTCTCGCAGTGCAATTTCAATTCTCATTTCATTCTCATCACCAACGGAATAGAAAACAGCAGAGACCGCTATACCTTTACTCTGACCTTAACATGAAAAGAAACATGTCTTTTACATTCAGAACCATTTTTGCACATATCACAAATGTATTATATTTTATATAGCTGTACTTGCTGCAGCTGGCCATGTAAATGTTTGTAACACTGAATGGGCAAATGCTTACAGTATGAGTATGGCTTTTGCATTTAGTACTTTTGACCTGTAGAGGTTGTTGCCATGGTGACATATGATCTGAAATATTTCTCACTCGTAGCTTTACTGAAACAAGCGGAGAAATAGGATGAGATATTTTATTTTATTTTATGATTAAGTAGAAGGAGATTGAGTATAATTTAAACTGGATACAGCCTTATTCTGTATAAAGAAAACCTTTTTTTTTTTTCATTTCATTTTTCAAGTTCTTATTGTTGCACACCCTCCCACTCTAATAAAAACAGGGAGATGATTGATTTTAAAAACATGAGCTCATATATTTAGCATTGAGCCCAATGATTATCTCAAAGGGTCATAAATTTCAGAGCATGAACAGCATTTTAACCCTCGAAATGCTGTGCTATTAAAAACAGCTACATGCATTGCAAACTTAACGTCCCACAGTTTTTGGCGCCTGATGCTATAAAATTAAATGCTCCAGGTGTTTCTGTCGTTTATGAGGGGGTGTCATGGAACTGCCTGATTTTTTTTTTTTTATCATCCATCTTGGTAGACTATTTAACCACTAACTCTTTTGAACACGCTATTCTAATTTCTAAAGGTCAATACAGCTTGGGGGTGCAATCTAAATAAGCAGTAGACCCCAGTACTAGCTGTTACCGTGGCGACCTCACAGCAGCAGCATGATGAACTCACAGCAGCATAACTTGCTATGCAATTAAATATGTAACTATGTCAAATATTTGAGGAGGATGGCCAAACAAAAGTAATATCTCTCATCTTCATGTAACCGATCCATGCATGTCCAGTCTAGTCTGTCTAAAGCAGGCATGTCTAGTCCTGCCTGCAGACGGCTGGTCTGACTGTTGATACTTGTTTAATCAACCAGCCTCAGTTTTCAAACAGCTGATCTGGTGAAAACCTGCAGGCATAGTGGCCCTTTGTAAATAAAATTGGACACCCATGCTCTAAGAGTCCTTTTACACAACCTGTAATTACTTTTCCGTTTTTGACTGAAGGTACACTCGCAACATTAAGGCACATCAAGCCGGTGCTGAAGAACTAGCTCCAAACATCAGAATCACAGTCAGAATCACAATCAGAATCACAATCAGAAAACTTTATTGACCCCGGAGGAAACTGATTATGTTACGACTGCACAGACACGCAAAGACACAGGGACAAGAACAATATAAAATATAAAGTCTAAATAAATCCAATAAAAAATTACAGAAAAAACACCCTCAGTATGAAGCACACTATGCTATATACACAAATGCTGGGTATTTACAGTTACAGTTAAGTGAATTACTAATAGCACAAATTGGCGTTAGGAGTCTGTTACTGCATGTAGTAGAGATCAGTAGTCTATAAGTAATATTGAGATGAGTAGTGATATTCACATGGTAAGATATTGCACATAATGAAATGATTTAGCACCCAGTAAGAAAACGTCACATGATACTGCGCATGGTAAGACTATTGCACATAATAAAATGATGTCATGAAGTTATTTAAATGATAAAGGAGAGACAAGCCCTGGTGTTAATGATCATGTGGCTGGTATCTGGACTGTATCCTGATCAGATTTTAGCCACATGCATAAACACTTGATAGTTAAATGCGTCTCTGGTCAGCCAGACTGAACTTCAATTACTATACGTGGAGTAATATGCAAATCAGCTTGTATACAACAACCAATCACCTCCACTGCTCCTCATTTTTCTGTTCTATTCAAAAGAAAAGTGCAACTTTGCAATGTTTACAAGAAGAGGCTGTTAGGAATAATTGTCCTCTTGTGTTATTGCCATCATGAACCACAAGTGTTAAAATGACAAGGTGAGGTAAAGTTGAACCAAACTGACACTTTAGTTGAGCTAATTGGCTCATCCAAAGTGGGCCACGTAACTACAATTAAACTCAGAGGAAAAACTCATGTACTGGGGAGCAGCAATGCATGCATTAAGTGGCGGGTAGATTTGGACATAAGCAGAACATACGGGGGAGATGTCATCATAGAACAGGGAGGGGTTTTGTTGTTAAATGTGTCTTAGAGAGACGGATCCATTTACACTGTCAATTTGGTGTGTCTTGACCTTATACAGATATAATCCTGACATTTAAGATGCATAAAGGTATAGGCTGTAGTTCTTAAGGTAAGACACTGCAAGAGAATAGGGTCATTTTGTAAAACAATAGGTATCACTATTGTTAATAACTCATTTTTGTCACTGGATTACTGATAATCTAACAAATATTTTTGTTCTGGAATTTCTGGGAAAAAATACATTTAGATATGCATATAATGCATTTGCATACCTAAATATGCATAGATATTAGTACAAATCAAGCATTAACTCTGTTATGACCATTATAATAGGAAATCTTTCTGTACTACGTTTAAGAATGTGGACAAGAATGTATAATTTCATGTAAGCAGATATTCCAGAAGCTGAGGTTTTCATTCTGACTGTAGCCAAATTTAGATTTTAAGAAAAACAGTTCTAAAAATATGCCTGCACTACCTAATGAGATCTCAAATAACGTGCACGGTTTGTGCGAATGTGGTCATTAGCACAAAGGAAAAGACATGGTGGGATATTCTAGTGAGATTCTACATGACTGGGCCAAGTCTAGCCGGAGCTAAGCCTTCGTTAAAGTTGCTAAATTTAGGAAAATACAGTTAGAAGTGAGTGGATCCAATTTGACCTAATGTGAACATATTTCTGTTGAGTTTTATTTATTTATTTTTAAATTAAAGTTTAATTAAAGACATGTTACAGATGCAATTTATCCAAAAACCTGAAGATTGGGACCTGTTTGACCTTGTTATGCCTGATTGTGGCGTCTTGTCCTAATCTGTAATCGTTATGAATGCATGAAGCAGCAGCTATTAATACAATGAGGGATGGATAAACAGCCAGAGAGAGGGAGCGAGAGAGAGAGCAAACAAACTTAAACGAGTCCGTGTGCTTAGTTGGGTCGGGTAATGAATGCTGACTGTATATGGAGGTTATCTGAGGGCGCTTTGCCTGGGAAGACTGAGCGAGCCGGCTGGGCAGCATTGTTCATCCAGCTGGGCTTTTCCTTTGGGTGCTTACATAAATAAGTCAGATGGGCCAGTAGATGCCCTTTCCATTTCTGAGCGCTGATGGGCTCGGGGAGTGCAGCCGTGCACAGACTCAGCCCTAAGTGCTTGCAAATTGGGTCACAGTCAGAATCGTGTAGAGTGAAAACGAGAGATTGAGTCTCATATGAGCCATCGCAGGCAAAAGAGCTGCAAAGTTACAGATGTATCTGGGGCATATTTTTGTTTTGGTCACACATTAAAGGCCATGGTCGGTAAGAGAACGTGTGCTTCTAAAATGTTCGGTAAACAAAGTCGGACATGGTGCTAATTCATGTAACTGGTCCATGCGTGTCCCAGTCTGTCTCAGTCAAATTCTTAACAGTGCAAATAAAGTTGATGCGGTGCTGAAGTAAACAATGTTGATGTGAGGGCAGAATTGTACAAGGAGATAGATCTAAGACACACTAAAATGAATACTGCAGAAACAGTGCAATGCTACCTACGAATCAAATTTGCAGTTTATATTATTTTTATGTTTTTATGTGGGGTGGTGGTGGCCTAGTGGGTAGTGGGCCATGGGTTCAAATTCTACCTTCAGCATACCACCAAAGGGTTCCTGAGCAATACCCTTAACCCCAAGTTGCTCCAGGGAGACTGTCCCCTGTAGTTAGGGAATGGAAGTCGCTT
>JBBPCZ010000040.1:17943478-17957814 GCA_037974445.1 Brycinus macrolepidotus | reverse complement strand
TAAATGGGTTAAATACAGAGGAAGAATTTCACACTGTTCACACTGTGTGCTGTGGTGTGTTCACATATGACAGAATGTTCACTTCACAAAGCAGAAACACACCTTTTTAAGTTGTGTTGTTCAAGGCTTGATGATCCACCAGTGTGTCGTTTTTGTTGTGTGACCTCATTTTGTGTCATAACTAAAAACTGAAAAAAACTAGAAGGTGCTGATGGTCAACCCAAACAAAAAGTTGCAATTTCCTGCATTCTAGACCACAATCTTTATCACATAATCTGACTTGCAACACGCGTGAACGTAACTGGTGCCGCACGACCTGCTACAGAATTTGGCCACAGTTTGATCTGCAGCATTTAATGTAACATATAAGACCACGGTTGTTGCAGAGCACACATGGTAAGAGAAAGAAATCCGCTTTGTTTCACCGCACTAGATGCCCAGGTACACGGAGGGTCCGTAATGACTCCCAGTAGGAAGTAATTAGATTCATGGTGGGAGTTAATGAAAGCTTGCTTCTAGTTAATCCATAGGGGAACGAAAATCAGTTCACTCTATGTCTCCTCTAAAGCTCACACTCATATATTTCATCCAGGAAAAGAAAATGTGCGAGATGGAGGCGTTCCAGTGACTTTTATGTCCTACAGCTGTCAAGATTCAAACATGAAATGTAATGTAAGCAAAAAAAAAAAAAAACCTCTTTTGATGGGAAAACCTACCTTCTGCTTTGCAATTTGAAAAATAATCACAAGAATTCCTAAACAAAAATTTAAGGCGGCTACTTTGATAAGAATAACTCTCTCTTGTGACGTATTTCTTTTGTCTTCTATACAGAGTTAAAAGGAAGAACGATGTCAGGCCGAAAAAAAGGAAAAGAGTACTGAATTAGAACTGTGCCTGGTATGAATACTTTATGAGTCCATCATGTGAAACGAGAGGGAAGGTTTAGCTGAGACTCTCTCTCACACACACACATACACACTCGGATTCAATCTGCTCACACACATGGGGCATAAGGCTGGTAATATTATTAGTAGCTATAATTGGCTCATGTTGGAGACGGAAATGGCAGATGTTTGATGAGATATGCAGGAGAATTAGCAAAAGGATGATTAACCTTTTGAAGTCAAATATCAGAATTTGCCTTCACATTTCAAAGAGCAAGAAGAAACGGTCTGAGTCACAAAGCATGGAAATCTGAGCACGACGCAGTAAACAGTAAGCTTGTGAATCCTGTGGCACACTGACTCAAGAAGTCAATAAGATATCACTTCTGACTTTTGGCCATTATCCACAGATCAGGAGAGCCTTGTTGGGAGAAAGGGGAGAGTTTAGCGCTTTTGTTCTCAACAACGACTGTAAATTATCATTATACAGTCATATGCAAAGGTTTGGGCACTCATGGCCAATTTTTCCCCACATTCTCAGCAAATAAACTGGAGCTGTGTGTTAAAATGTGCAAAAGCATGTTTCCTGTAGGAACACACTTAGTTTTATGGAGAAAATCATAAAACTCACTTGTCATTGAAACAAATGACAGCACATCCAGGAGGTCATCTGTTTAAATTGACTGAATATGCATTTCTCAAACCAACTCTTTTGCAACGAATGTGACAGAGGGAAAGAGAGAGAGAGAGAGAGAGAGAGGGAGAGAGAGATACAGACAGTATACACCAGCCTTTGTTGTTGATCTCAGTTTTCTCAATTAGATTAGTGATAAACAATATCAGTGCCAGCTGGCACCGTGGCAAGCTAATCTTCCATCAGGCCTGGAAAATATCTGGAGGACGTTATATCCGTGCTTCCCAATAAAAGACACAAAAAACGGATGAAAACTCACTGGATTCGATAAGGCAGGTAGACTGTGAGTGCGGTATACTGTACGTGACCATGAATAGAGGATTAATTTATTAAGAGAATACGGTGTGTCCCTCACCATTCTACTGTTCGCGTTCTCTAAATAAAAGCTGTCGTACAGATCGCTGATGAACCATCACAGTGTGATTCATGTAATGTGAATTGACTTCAGATGCAATCTCATTTTTTTTTACAGCGCTTCCTCGCATGATCGGCTAGGCTTTTTTGGCTGCATTTTGGAGTAAACTTCTCCAGAAACATTAGCAAGCGAGACTAAAACATCCATAATTAGAGCAGACATCAATAAAAGTGTCGTTTCCAGTTGCTGCAGTGATGCTTCATTCCCCCTACATTTCTTTAGAAGGCAGTCTGTCTTGTGTGTTGTGTCGTTTTGGCAGATTCATATATAACTCCCTTTCATATTCCCTGTCCTATTTTGTTAACACATACGCCCCAGTGTGTCTACTCCTACACTGGTGTAAAGCATCCCAGAGTCCCACAATGCTATGATTAAATAAACAGATTTGTGGTCCATTGCAACAACATGCTATGGCTAATCCACAATGTTCAAGTTCAGCGCTCATCTGATTGTGTGCAACTTCTCAGACGTCTCGGTGCACCAGCGAGCCAGAAGCCAAGGGAACGGCTCAGATAACAGTTCCAGGATGAGCTCACCATGGCCAAAACGCCGCTGCCATCAGGATCCTGTTTATTGTCTCTGTGAAGGGAAAGTCTTTCCATCTGAAAATGAAAGGTTATGCCAGTGCATTTTTTTAAAGTTTGATAATTGAGGGCTTTGAGGTGAAAAATGACAAACAGATGTGTAAGAGAAATCCTAGCAAGAGAAAAAAGTTACATATTACATCTCACTAATGCTTATGAATTTGATTAAAGGGCCCATATCATGGAAAAAACATATTTTTTGTTTATTTGTTTTCTGTTTTTTATTTATTTATTTTTTTTTACATAAAAGAAGAGGTCAATGTTGTAATCACTGTTAAAGTTTCGGAACATATGATTTATTCCTTCATTCACTATTTTTGTGATGTCACAAAAACAGTGTATTTAATATATTATAATTTCATATTAATATATTTCATATAAAAAGATATTGACATATTATCTAGTTATATGTTCTGCCTAACACAGTTTATCCAACTGTCCACGACGAAGTAATGAAATGACTGCTTGACCGATGCTATTTAATTCTAAAGGATAATGAGAGGTTAAAAAGTCACGTAAAGGTAAATTATAACTGCTTATGGTGAGTAAAATTACACTAATGGACCTCAGGGGAAAAAAATCAATGCAAAGGAAATCAGGGATACTGGCCCTTTAAGAAATATCAAGCACTAGCCATGACATCATATACTGTAGCCTTAAATAAATGAGTAAATTAAATTACATTAAAATAATCTGAATCATCAGTACCGGAATTTGATTACATTCGAATGATACAAAATATCTGATAGTGTAAACACAAATGATGGTTTTGGACATGACGTACAGATACCTGCCTTGACTATGGTGTTTTTTTTTTTCTTCCTCAGCTGATGTAATGGCTCTTTAATTACCCAGCATGTTACCCAGCAGATTCTTCCCTTCAGTCCTGAGGGATCTTGACACAGCAGCCCAGACGGGGGATGGGCAGACTACAGAGAGGCCAGACAATGACCTCTTTTGTTGTGTTAAATGCTTACTGCACCCAATGGGCCAGACCTCCAGACCCAGTCTTCCTCATCCACCGAGCTCTGACAACACATTTGTCTCACCCACCCTGCAGAGGTAAATACAGTATCTATCATCATACGGCCCAATCTGCCCCTCCGAAAGGTCACATGGGGTTAATCACTGCACTGACAGGGCTAAAAGTGCAGCTTATCGCATGAATAGGAGCACGATATTCATGATATGTCATTTTGTGAGGTTTGGGTAGAGTTCATGGAATAGAGTGGTGCAGCATCAATTTACTGACTTCATGAGACTTGTTTCTTTATTTGTGTGCTTCTGTCTGTTTTTCTTTTGACTGAAAAACAAACAACACATTTTAAATTGTTTATTTATTGATTTGTTGCCTTCATTGCTTTGTTTTGAAATGTGTTCTGAAAAAAAAAAAAAAAACAAGATCAGTAGCTTGCACTCACCTGTTCATTTCTTCTGAAATCAAGGGTGTTAATGAGGAGTTTGTCTCTCCTCATTGCAGTGAGGATTTGATTGCATTCATCCAAAAGAGCATTAATGAGGTCAGGTTCTAGTGTTGCATAATTAGTTCTGGATAGCAAACACCACTCCAGCTCTTCCCAAAGGTATTGAGCGGAGTTGCATCACACCAAAGAGCACAGTCCCACTGCTTCACAGCCCAGTACTGGTGGGGCTTTATAGCCCTCAAGCTGACACTAGGCACTGGGCATGGTGACTCAACAGAGCAACTCAGTCTATTGGACATGTTTGTCTATCACAGACTTTTTGGAAATAGATTTCTCAGAGCCACATGAAAAGCCTTCCATGACAGATGATACTGTGAAATTTTTCATTGCAAGCTTTCTGCTGATTTTAGCTCAGCTTTGAAGGTAGTTATTTATTATACTTCCAGCATGTATATCTACTTCAAATTTACACACATAATGTCTTTTGACTTTGTACTTGGAAATACAGACCGAAGGTTTATTCTTGAGTACCGAGATATGTTTAGAAATAAAATTGATCGGGAAAAAATTCAGTCACCACAAATAAATAACACTGGGGCTTCATTTCAACGCCAGTATCGGCAATTACAGATAGATAGGTCTTAAGATGTTCTTCATGGTGTTCCCAACTCCATACTTCATCGTGAGTTTGCCTTTCTTGGGATCCTAAACACAATCCTTCTTTCTCAAATTACTGCCAATGACTGACCAGAGTACATTGTTCCAAAGACTTCTAATGTGCGTCTAATGTGCATCTCAGTGCTTCTTTTTCAGTAGAGGAAATTTGTGGGGGTGTAGGAACGAAGATGGCGGCAGTGCGGTTCATTGTTTCTAATTGTCTGAGTTCCTCTTGTTCTGCTGTTTTCAGGTTGTCCTGCAACTCCTCTCAAGTAACTGCTTGCTTCTTTCTTACAATCATTTCATTAGTTTAAGACTGCATTGTAAGATTTATCATGGTGCATCTGTCCAGGGACATTTACTTGCAATTTCATGAACTTTCCATTTCATGTTACTGAACCACTTGTACTGTTTAAGATATTTCCTAGGGCTTTGTAGCTTTTTCCATTCCACAGTTTAGCCTTTAGTTTCCAACAAAATTCTAGAACGCTATTTTTGCAGTATTTCAGTTTGTGATGAAGACTGCAGTAATCAGTGTGTTTTCCAAATTCACCTCAGTAAATATTACATGGAAAAGCAAAACGTCTCAGAGAACTTTAGAGAACTCTTTTACCTTCATCATGATTGCTGTTTGTTACTTATGTGTGAAATCTTTCCCATCAATGGCAACATCTTTAATAATGAAAAAGAAAACAGTATTAATATCTATATCCTGATTTTTATGTAACCATTACATTACATTAAACATTTTTAAATCAGAATCTGAATAATGTTGCGTTCCCTTTCGATTTTCCAACATTTCCTTTCTACACTATATTGAAAGGAATAGCGGATGTTGATTTAAGGATAGCTTTTCAGGTTTGAGGAACAGATGTGGACACCTTGAGCACTAGTGTATGTCGCTCTGGATAAGAGTGTCTGCTAAATGCCGTAAATGTAAACGTCTGCTAAATGCCGTAAATGAATAAAGCAAAATACTGGGAAATATTAAAGGAGAATATAGGAGGAGAACGATAAACATATGGCCAAAATCACTCAGCCTAGCCAAGCTTTTCACTTCGTTGAACTAAAGATGGTTTGTGAAGAGGAACAGGGCAAAATTACCATCTTAATGGTGTAACTGCCAGTAATGGCTTTGCAAAAAAGTCTTATTTTTAAGGTTAAACCTTATAGCCTACATGCCATTCGGTTGGAGATAATTAATCGCATTCATCATTGTACAAGAGCAGTTGCACAACCCTCACATTTTTTGCACTTACAAAATAAAGGGAAGGAAGTTGAGAGACTGATTTCCACCTCAAAGAAAAGTGCCGCCTAACTTGCATTTGAAAGCTCAGTAAGTTTAGAGCCACCGCCGGTGCTCTGCCAGCGTGTTTCCATAGATTAACAAATTAAATCGTTTGGCCCACAAGTGCAGCCGAGTGAGACTGCTTGCACTGTTCAAGTGCTTTGCTTTGGACTGGATCATGTTTTTAACTAACTAACAACTCAGAACAGCAAGCTAACACATCAGAAACATGTATAACTGAACCTTAAGACAGTTAAAAGATAGTTGTTGTTTACAAATCACACATATTGGCTATAGTATACCATGCTTGAACTGGTCTTGTTAGCACTTCTTGACTCCCAATGTGACTGAATGGCCCATGCTAAGCCATATCATCTGAAGGACAGTCAAATTATATCTGGTGCAGAAAGAAATGTATGTCCTTATCGATGAGAATTATAATGCTGACTAGATGCGTTTCTGCGAGAAAATGCAAAGTGTGATTAATTTGTTGGCTTTTACCAAGCCATTTATTGGTAAGGACCTAAAGGTGCAATTATTTTTAATTAAACCACAACAAACAGTGATGCTTGTCTTTTTTATATAACTGGCCCGAGATTTAGTGTCTTGAAGTCCGTTTATGAGTCTGCTGTGTGTTTTGCTCCACGTTATTTTCTCGATGTTTGGGTTTTTTGACTTTTTGTCCTATTCCAGCCTCCATACCTGTGATGTCACAGACTCTCTCTCCGACACATATTTTAAAGGTGATTCGACCGCCTTCTATCTCTCCCTATACATTACAGAAGGCACTCAACCACAAAAATGGATTTTTTTATCAGTACTCAGCCCCTGATCATCTGACCGATTAGCTGTGTACATGCGCACTGAAGGGGATGTTAACGGACGTTTTGATGTTGGAACCATGTCCACATTTTAAAAACTGTAGGAGAAAAAGAAGCACCAGATTCAGCTATAAAAAGAATAATAATAAACATAAAACTTAAGAGGAACAGTAGTGCGATTGCTGACACAGTCACACTAATAATAAAACTTAAAAAATAAAAAATAAAACGCTAATAAAAGTCTTATTCTAATGAAGGTAAATCCGTGAGTTTGTTAGTGGGCGAGCGAGCGAGTGAAAGAGAGAGAAAGTGAATGAGTGAGTTTGACCGAGTGTCTTGGAAAAATATAAACATACTGTAGCATAAGCTTACGGGAACATGTAAGTGGTTTGACATTCAACTGTTTGAGCAGAACAGCAAGGAAATAAACCGAGCAAACCATATAATTTTAAAGCAGCCAAAAAAAGGACTTGTACATTTATTTAGTTATTTATTTTGAAGTTTGAAAACGTGGCAGTTCAGTTGGCCAGAATGAAAGATACATACTGACCACAGTTAATAATGTAAGATTTTAGATATAAAAGGGTAATGTTTTTGGAGATACATAAGCTCATTATTATTATTATTATTATTATTATTACTAGATTTAGCATTCTTATGCATGCACGACAAAAACAAAAGGAATTCAACACTCAAATTCCCTCCATATCTCTTTAATTGCCGCAAAAACTAGTAAGTAGTAAAGGAAAGGCCAACTTAGTGCACTAAACTTTCATCAACTCCTAACTGTCACTAGAATTTCCAGTCATTCGACTGAATGCCAGACACGGAATGTGAGAATTTGTCCACTGCACTGGGAAATCACATTCTTAGAGGACAAGCCATGTCGGAGTGTCTGAGGCCAGAGACGCCCAGAAACGACCTTGGCGTTGAGGTCACTGTATCCCCAGGCAGCTTTGGCAGAGGGTGGTCTGAAAATCAATGCCAAAAGCACTGGAGATCAATAAACGTAACATAATGCCAGGACGACATCGCGGGAAGGGTAGGGAAAGAGAAATGTGGCAAGTGCAGGACTCCCTGTAAACACCTAGTGACATTCATAGCAGGTGAGATTTAGAACGGCATTAAAACATTTCTGCATAAGCCTTTAAAGGGCCCATATCCTACTTTTTTGTATCCTGCTTTTTTTGTATCCACCTATAATTGTGGGTGGCTTTATGTGCCGAAAACAGCCCAACAGCCTTATAATTTGACAGGTAGTTTTGGTGCTGTTGATATATGTAAATAGTCCCTGTTCTGACTGGCTCACCTGTGTTGAAGGCTGCATAGGAATGGAAGAAAATGTGGTTTTCCATGATATTGTCACGCCCACCAGTCCGTGACGCGCACTTGGAACCGGAAGTGAAGCGCGTCACACGGTATTTAGACCCGGAAATGAAGGTACTCCATGCTCAGTCATTGTGTTTACTTTGCCCGAGCCGCCATTACCTCTTCCAACTCAACTCTACGGTACTGTGAGTACTCCAAATCCTTATTCACCTATTGACTGTGTGTGCGAGTGAGAACGCGGATTCCCGGTGGGAATCTCAACTCCTAGAGAGCGTTCTCATAATAAAGCGCGTGGTTACCAAACTCACTTGTGTTACTCCGCGTTTGGGTTCTTTCACCACGCTACACTGGGCAAACAGTGAAGGACCAGTCCGTGACAGATATGGGCCCTTTAACATTTAAAGCAATGATGCATGAGGGAAACATACAGGATAGAAGGTGAACAAGCACCATAAACTGTAATGAATGCCTTGCCCTTTTTCATTGGCACTGAGGTCACTCCTCCCTATTCCTGTTTACAGCTCATCTGCTGAAGAAAGAAGCCCAGCCTCGACACCTTTAGACAGGAGGAACACATGCAGTTGGATGTGTGTGGTTAAGATTTACTACACTGTAGCAGAGGACTTAACATTTAGTTAAAATATGAAATAGAATAAAATGCATATTCATACATATAGTTTGAAATCGTTCAAAAGAACGAATATATTCAATTTAATTTAATTCAGATTTTAACTAAATGTTGAGAGCTTGGAATCTTCCTCAAAATCTTCAAGAAAAAGATTCCATTGATCTGAACGTACTGTGAGTGTGTGTGTGTGTGTGTGTGTGTGTGTGTGTGTAAGAACATGTGTGACTGTGTGATTTGGGTGTGTGAGAGAGATAGGATTACTTTAAATAGAATTACAGATCCCGTTATCTTTGCAGCCAGTTCTTTCTGCTTGGAGGCAATGCTTTCAACCTGCTTAGTTATCAAATGAAGGCGCCCCTCGAAGGGACCACCAAAAGAATCTCTTTCTTCACTGCTTGTCCTGCCGGTTTCTTGATGTCGAATCCTCCTGCAGTTTGTAATGATGGAGAATGGGTTAGCTGATCACTCTCTCTTGTGTTGGTGTCAGAGCGCGTGAATCAGCCGTTCTACTGCTAAGCATTGGGATGGCGTGCCAGCAGCAGACACCCACACAGCTTCTGACACATATGAAACTTGCCATCACATCTTTTCCAGCTACCTGCCGTGTTGCTGAATCCCCGAGGGAAAGACAACAACAAAAGCACGGTGTCGTCTTAATATAACATTAATAATTTCAAGGACTGTCGGATGATTTAAAAAAATAATTGTGGTTAATTGTAGTTAATCCTGATTAATTATAGATTAAAGCAATATTATACATTACATTTTTATGGTTTTCTCAACAACTTCTTGTGTTGTAATCTTCACTAAGGTTTAGTTGTTTAAATAAGTTTGATTATCCAATGTTGGGATGGCTATTAAACATTATATGTTTTCAAAAAAAAAAAAGAGGAAACAGTCTCCATTACATCTACAGTATTTGGCACACTGATGTTGTCACAAAGTAACTTTACAGAATACAGGTCCGAGCCCCTAGTGAGTAAGCCAAAGGCCACACAGGCGAGGAAAAACTCCCGAAAGCTGGAGGAAGAAACTGTGGGAGGAATCAAGACACAAAAGGGGAACCCATCCTCCTCTGGTTGACACTGGATAGCGAGGGAGAGTAAAACAAAAATGACACTACAGAGATGACTAATTATAGGAGGGAAAAGTGTGCAGCCTTAAACTTAATTATGTATTTGTAGTAAGCAGTCTATAGTTAGCAAAGCTGGAACAGTTAGAGTCTGTAGCAGCAGCTTCTGCTGGAGTCTGAGTGAGTAGTAATTTGGTTAGAGGGTTGGGAGCACACGGAGATCCACGGTGGTTGAAATGGTCTAGAGGGCAGGAGTCTCTAGTTTGTAGTAGTCCTTATTTTGTCATTAGACTTACAGCCTAATTGTGTTACATTACGCAGCATTAGGAGTCTTGCCCAAGGACTAGTGGGCAATCAAACCCTAGCCTGCTGGGTAGGGTGCCAGTGTTACCCACTACACCATACCAATACCTAGTCTAAAGGCAAGAAGGTGTTACAGAGCCTGAGCCAACTGGTGGAGTGCAGCCATGAGGGTGACCAACTGTAAATAAATAATAGAAATATCTGAAGTATTCATATTCTTTGCAGAATTTTGGCAGGTGTTAATAAAAACACAGTGACAGAAATGAGATAATATGTTAGCATGTGGTTGTGTGAATAAACCATCAAAAACAATGAGAAAAAGCACCCTTCAACTCAGTCTTGGTTTCACATCCTCATTTCTTCCTTTGTGTCAGCCAATACCTTCAGCTGGGTAACAACGTTGCTCTCCACTCCAGTGACCAAAAGGAAAGTGATTGTTAAGATGAGGGGGCAGAGCACTCGACAGATGAGAAAATAAGCATGAATGTAAGAGAGAGATGTAGAAGGTAGAGAAGATGGTACAAGTACAGGCATCATGAATGTAGGCAAAAAATAGTTGAAAATTCCAATTAAACATCTATTATTTCAAATAATGTCTGCACAGCAGAAGTACACTCAGATAATATTTCCTCAGCAGTAATATTTCTGGGCAGCAATTTCCATCAAATAGCTTACAGGGCAGTTCACCTTGCATTTTTAGCCTTCAGAGAAATGCGAAGTGATTCAAAGACTGCACAGTGTTTTGAGATGTTATTCAAACATCACAGGGCACTCCTTTCTGACTGAGGTTCATATGTATTGAAATATAGTGTGTTCAGTGGCAATTGCAGTGATAACACTATCAGATCTTTAGATTGGAGTTGTACCATATAGTGGATAACACTTCCTCCCAGCAGACCAGGGTTTGATTCCCTGCTCAGACAAGCATATCATGCTGTACCAATAAGTATCAGAGGGGATATTCAAGCAAATCTAATTTGGTTAACCCAGTTAACCTCAGTACAGACGACTACAACAGCAGCTTTTGAGAAAACTAAGGAATCTCAATGTTTCATGTTTCACTGATCAACATTTCTGTAGTGTGAAGAAATATGATTGTTTTTTTGTTGTAGCTATTTGAGAGAACAAATGTATTACTTTCAAAAATTCAATACATTGAGTGCAACAGTGTCTGCATGTGTTACACTGAAGGCTCTGAAGGGTACCTGTAACTTTCCTCTTTGCTATTACTTTTGTACAGCACACAAACAGCTGGACTTCAGTCTGCAGTACTACAGAAGGTTTGAAAAGTCAAATACATTAACAGTGTGGGTTGTTTGCATTAATGAGTTACGGTTATGTTAACTTTGACAACTAATAATTTCTCATTAAACCAAGTGAAGAAATTCTGTCAGTGAAAGAGGAATAATTGGTAACGCTTCAGTGACACTTCACTGAAGGCCAGTAGTCATAAATCTACATAAACCTTTCATTACAACTAATAAAAACATTTATAAACATTTATAAAGTCTCATGTCAACAATTAAAACAGCCATTATGACAACTAATATATTTATTGGATTAAGCCTTTATAAAGATTTATGTGAGTTTACATTAGTTGTTATGAAAGGTTTATGTAGTCATCATGAAGCTTTACAAATAAATGCCCAAAGTGAAATGCTGCCAAAATAATGTATAGTTACTATATTATTATTATTATTATAATTATTATTATTTTATCTTGTCTAGCTATGTCCTGTTCAAACTCAAACCTGTTGTTATAGAAGGTAAATCAAATGTGAGTGTAATTCATTGCATAAGTCAGTATGTAATTAAATATGTAATTGCATAATTATGATGGAATGGTTTTGCAAAACACCAGTAATAACACTTCAGAGCTACTCTCCAGGATGATTGTTTAGTAATTACTCAGTAACAGCTACTAATTGTTATGTACCTACTACCAAACTAATGGTTTAGATGCTGGCAGGTTTTTAAATGTTAAGATGTTAATGAGAATGTGACTGGATTGTTAAAGGCCTCTGGCCTTTGATGACACATAAAACAGCTGAAATCCCAACATTAAACATTAAAACAATTCTCAGCTCTGCTACAGGACTGCTCCTAAAACTGTTAGTGTAGAACAAATATAAAATAGTTTTTCTATTTTCAATGTCTCGGTCGAGTAAATGTCACAGACTTGCCTTGCTGGATTAAAGTGCATTTACAAAATAAGTTTAACTCAGTGTGCCCACTCTCAGGAAGGACAGAGAGGTAAAGTTCTATAAAAGCCGATCGTGGCTATGACAGATATAGTAACTGCAGAGGGTCATTAGAGCCACATTAGACGGAGAGAGCCTCAGAGGACCGAGACTGCCTGTGGAGATGGAGTCGGCATGAATCATGCATTAAGCTCCGAGAGCTAGTGCTGTAGCTGAAATACTCCTAATAAAGGATCATTATATGCACTGGAGCCAGCAATGGATAGGGTTATAAATTTGGCAGAACATTTTAGCATTTCTTTTAGGTAATTAGCAGAGGGTATTCATCGTGACAGTCACTGCGACACGAACAAAGTAGCAAACACTCAACGTGTATGACCATCAAATATTGTCAAAAAGTTTATACCTCATTTTATACCTAATACCCCAAGTTTATACCTCATTCAATGTTTCTTCTGATATGATGCATATTAATAGAGAGTTTGCACCCTGCTTTGTCTAGTAACTGTCTAATTTTCTTGTCTCATCTTCTGAGAAGGGTTTACACTAGTTGGAACATTGCTGTAAGGATTTGATTGCAATTAGCCACAACAGCATTAGTGAGGACAGGCACTGAGGTTAGATGAATTCCAAAGAACAAACACCACTCCAGCTCATCCTTAAAGTATTTAATGGAGCTCCATCACTCCAGAGAACACAAGTCCACTGTTCCAAAGTTTTTTTTATAACCCAGTAACTGATGTTTGGCATTAGGTTACAGCTACTCTAGAGCACCCCATTCTATCAGAATTTATAGTGTATCATTTTATTTCAAGTCTGATATATCTCTGAAAGTGCCATATTGACCCACACTGTTAATGCTTTCAAGCCATTTGAAGGGAATGTACTGTGTGCAAGGGGAAACGACCTTGACCTTTTTTACCGAAAATTAGCAGAACACTTGGAGGTGTGGCAGAGGGCTGTATAATTGAATTCCTTTGCTATTTTCTACATAGTGAAGAGGAATCCCTGTGGTGTTCCAGCCACGTCTACACCCTGCCAGACAGTCAGCGGGGAAAGCATCATGACAAACCTGATTTTAAAAAGCCATAGCTCTCATTAGAACCCATTAGAGGATAATGCATCCCTCTATTCACATTCATAATACAGCTGAATAACTTGCTTAGTCTCCTAAATGGTCGTTGAGAAAGTTGCATACATAATGGGTATGTGTGTGTGTGTGTGTGTGTGTGTGTGTGTGTGTGTCTGCATGTGCGTAGAAGAGGGCGATTAGTTAATGATGTAGCTGTGGAGAGACAATGCTCAGCAAGTTCAATTTGATTATTTGTATGTTCTAATAATGTTCTCTAAGCTTTGTGGAAACCCTCCTTCACTGCTGCATGAACTTTTTTCATGATCTTTCTCAGGGCGTTCCCTGGAAGTTCCTGACAAATTTTCCAAGAACTTGCACATAACGTTTTTTTTTTTTTCCTGAAGGACTGGCGAGACTTCTGTTTTAACATTTTATTGGTGTTCCCTGAATGTTCCTAGAAAAGGTTTCTTAGAATTACAGACACAGGGAAAATAAAATAAAAAAGCCTTTAGGAACCACTTCTTGCCATGTGGGATGTTATTTGTCCAGATTCTAGGAAGACTACATGGCTGTCCTTTCTGCCTTATTAACAGAAACATCACCAAAGGCGATAAAGCCAGAAAGCATGCACTGTGAGTTTAAAGAAGAGAAAATGTTATTTCCACAAATGTTTCCATGAGCATTTTGTATAACCATACCTCTAACTGAACAGAACCTTCTGAGGAAAGGTCAGCCGTGGACATCGTGTAAGTAATTATAATAGGATATAATATAGGAGAAGTTTATAATAATAGGTTATAATAGGAATATTTATACACAGGGTGTTTTTTACACACATAGACACACACACACACACACACACACACACACACACACATATATATATATGAAGGCAGCTGATGCCAACAGGCTGAACAAGCTGATTAAAAAGGCTGGTTCTGTCCTGGGTGTCAGACTGGAGAAC
>JBBPCZ010000040.1:17909118-17943378 GCA_037974445.1 Brycinus macrolepidotus | reverse complement strand
CCTCTTGTTGCACTGAGCATGTATATGACAAAAGAATTTTCCTCGGGATAAATAAAGCTCTTTCTTATCTTATCTTATCTTATCTTATATATATATATATATATATATATATACATATATATATACACATATATATACATACATATAAAATACATATGTAACTGTTATAAGTTTCTTGGCTAGCATCATTGTAGCATCATTGAATGAAATGCATTTTTAAGATCTTTATGTGCTTATGGAATTAAGCAAGCTTTTTGTTTCTCCTCTGTTCATTAATGCTAAAAGCAGGTGAAGGCTAGCATGCGCTTCACAGGAAGCATCACAACATCTTTTCAAACTGCCACAAACGCAAAATCATTGAACAGCTCAACACACTTGGAGGAGAACACTATGCATTGCCTAGCATTACACTGTGTGATGCACCGACTGCGAGAAAGAGGACAGTTATGATGATTCGATGGTTGGGCCACTTGGGTGCTTCTCTCAAGTTTAAGTAGCCACAAAATTCCTGAGAATCTTTGTATCATCGGGAACGTTTTGAGAGGTTTCATGGATGTTTAAAAAAAAAAAAAAGCCTGAGAACATTCTAACAGTAGATACAGTTTAACCATGGAGGAATGCAGTTTTGTCAAGTTGAGAGAGAAACAGAGAGAAGCAGAAAGAGTAAGATGCCCCTGGTAGAGTCAGCAGCATGTCTGAACTGCATGCTCAGCACGGTTATTTTTAGAGCGTGGAAATGGGCAAAACCCGAGCAGGACTGCTGCAGATAACAGAGCAAATTTATGAGCTCTAATCTCCCATTACAATGTGGCTGATTGCTCTCCAAATGGAGACCTCTCTCTCTCTCATAGTCACAGACCATAACTGAAGAAAGCATTGCATAAGAGCCACGGCAGTCATATAACAGAGCCTGCCTGTCATACAGATAATACAGTGCGAAACTGCTAATTTCCCTGCACTGAACTAAATATCTGCTGACTTTCAAAAAACAGGGTAAACATACATACAATGTAGACAAATAATAATAATAATAATAATAATAATAATAATAACAATAATAACAATAATAATAATAGTTGTTGTTGTTGTTGTTTTTTATGCATCTTATTAATAGACAGCACCCAGAACTCAATTATCCAAGGTCAAGGCCCTATAAGCCTATTACATAGCCTCAAATGCAGCCTAATGAGGTTCAACATGGTCCTAACTTTGTACCTTAAATGAGTTAAAAAGGTAAATTACATTTACTTTCCCAGTTCACATTTACTTTACTAAGTAATCTTGTCTTTTGAATATAAAAATAAGATAAAAGTCAGGGTGTATGCAGTCAGTGCAACCTAAAATACATTGAAATTAAATGGGGTACAGTTAGGTTTTCTATCTAACTTCTGCGAGTGTTGAACAGACAGCTAACTATGGTGACTGTGTAAGTCAGTGTTAATGAGCCAGTCATGCATGTAAGTATAGATACTGTCTGTATTTTTACTGTGTCCATAAGAGAGTGAAAGTGTAACTTTTTTAAAAGTAAGAATACACAAATATAGGTGCATTGGTATGAGTCATGCCTCCTTTTCTTGCTTGGTTACATTTGGCATACCCAACCTATTCCACTCCCACACTTACTTTTGCAGTAAAATAGTTCAAGAGCCAGACTGAGCTTGTGACTACATTAAAATGATCACTGAACACTCTTTCTTACAGAAAACACTCTGTAAGAGACCATATATCACCTAATATTGTAGAACTGCAAATTACTATTAAAATAACTATTTAAAATTACTCTTCAGATACTATTCTGTATGTTCAGTTATACAAAATGGCACTAAATGCAGAAGCAGTGCAACAATAAAAGACTTTGGGGCACTATAACAGGGCGTTTATTAGTAAATTGCCAGGGCCCAAGCTGTGAAGTAAGGGAATATGGTAATTATGGGATATTTAATGAGTGCACTTTGGTGCCTTCTTGAGCACACAGAAAAACTGCAGCTTCATCCCGACTACATTTTCTGCACATTGGGATAGAGATCAATTGCTGGACCTCTGTTGGAAACAGAATGAATGAATTATCATAAACTTTAGATTTTAAAATACAGCAGTGAATGTGAGTTATGGGTTGAATATCTGCTCTGTTGGTGGCCTGACTGAGGCAAAAGTGAAGAGACTGAGATTGAACTGACCCAAACCCTGCTGTACACCATACATTGCAGACCTCTGTAGTCAATATTAATTTATAGTCACATGATGGACTTAAAGTTTCCCTAGGACCAACTTAAAGCAAAGTTTCACCAGTTTTTAAGTTTCATAAAGCCTTGTTTCTTAAGGAGAAGGCAAAAATATCTGTAACTGATAAATAAGAAGTAAAGTGGCCCTTATAGTCATGTGTGATCACAGCACAGCACACAGTGTGAACGATGTGAAATTCTTTCTCTGCATTTAACCCATCCACCAAGTGAAGCAGCGGGCAGCCAGGAACACAGCGCCCGGGGAGCAGTGTGTGGGGACGGTACCTTGCTCAAGGGTACCTCAGTGGTGCCACTGGCAGCTTCAAACCCAATACCTTCTGATCACAGGGGCAACTCACTAATCACCAAGCCACCAGCCGCCCCAGGAAAGTAAATGTAAATTTAGTTTTACCAAGTAATTCTAGATTATTTCTATTGGTTTGTTCATCATGAATTCTTCACGCGGTGTTAAAAGCAGCTGATATGATATATAGAAAACAGAAAATAACAAATGGAAGTGCAATGTTTTGTTCCAACACTGATGGTGTGCTCTCTGCTGCTGGTTGTGTGATGCAGAGAAGACTGAACAGAGAGGGCTGTGGGCACATGTGTTTTTGCCAGTCATTTTTAGCTGCAGCATTAATGGATTACACAAGTGGCAGTATCTGCTCCACCGCTTCAGGCACACTCCCAGTGCCCATCCCCCACACTAGCTCCCGCAGCCTGCACCCTCTCAACTCCCCCTCCGCTGCTCCTCGAGTGCTTTCAGTCTGTTTTTGTCCAAAAGACATGAGTCTTAATTACTCCAAATATAACCCTGGACAGGAGAAGGGTGGTCCACCTAGCAGGCTGGCATGATTCCTTTCTAACCCCCTCTCCCGCTATTCCCTACCACCCTTCCCCCCACCTTGTTGGCTCAGTCAAGAGCAATGTTTCTAGAAGTCACTCAGCATTTTCAGGTTCATGGAGCAGGACTCATGGTGTAACGTTCCTTGCAACATCCATCACTAGCTAACTGCTGCACTCTTTGCTGCATTAGCAACCTGGAGATTATAAGCCTCGGCCGGCTAGTTTTGTTGTTTCATACTCATCATGCCTTTACTCTGTACACTTTTGGGAAGCTAAGGTAGAGTAAGTTCACACATTTTCTCATGCTTTTTCCAGCTACCTGTTTGCGGATGTCTACAAAAACACAAGTGTCAATAATGAGAAAGGACAGTTAGAGGGTGTAAAAACCCACTCGCTCTTAAAGTTCTCGCTTTTGTTCTCCCTCTAGACACCGTAATGTCAGTACAGCTACTGTAAAGGTATATGTTTTTATTTATAAACATGAATTTTCAAACTGATTTCATATAAAGGGGAGTCCGAATTCGGCACCTGTTGTCTAAAACAGCTGCCCAGGAATTCAGCTACAAAGTTTATTCTTTTTTTTATAGCTCATAGTTTGTCGCACTGTAATGTAAACCATGACAATAATGTGTGACCGTAATGAAGATCTGGGTGATGTTTAAGCAGGTTGAGGCACATATTTATGGAGAAGATTTGAGTAACTGTTGACCTTTAATGTGTGTTAACATCGCCAGTTCTCAAATAAAGAAGCTAATGTAGCTTTTGCTGATCAACAGTCTGGTGTGGACTTTGGAAAACTGTGTACATTTGATTTTTATATAGAACTATTCATTTAATTAGAGCAAAGCATCTTGAATGTAACTCTGACAGGCTGAAAGTCACAGCTGAAATGCAATCAGCTTAATGGAGAGATAAAATGTCCCAGTTTAGGTGATGCAGCAACTTTGATTGACACCATATGGGCTGTAATCAGTAATGTCACTTTCATTAGACAGTTTTTAATATTTAAAGTCTTTCAAATAATTATCCAGTGCCTTTCAGGAACAACCCAAAAACAGGACCAGCCACATTCATCTTGTGCACTTCACATGCAACAATTCTCTTTATTGAGAAATACTTTAACTTGTAAAACATGGAGCCAGGAAATCTGGACATGGTAGAATAATATCTGTTCTCACAGCTCACCACTGCTATGTTTGGTTATATTAATTATGTGATTAATTACTTTATTAATAATAGAAACCTATTATCTAGTGCACATAACCCAAGAAAACATGCTGATTGTGAAAACGTTACATGCGGCTATTCGAACATGCAGTGCTGCAGACTTCTCTAAAAGTCCAGCCTACCATACTCAGATCCCTGATGGAGCTGATCAAAAATCTTTCCTTTCTCATCCACATCAGTTTTATAGATAATTTTATTCATAGGAAGATTGCAAGACAGCAAGAAAACACAGGAGAAAGAGATGGCTCATTTTTATTATGCGACTTGACGAAAAAAAAGTATATCACGTAGGTCTTAACTCTTGGAACCCCTTGGTTGGTTTTGTCAGCTGAAATGTTTTGGTGGGTTCATTGTGATCCACGTGATTGTATATTGCTTAGATATTTTGTGTTGCTGTAATTGCTTCCAAGACAACATTAAATGTGATTGATCAGTTACAGTAATGATCACCATAACCTATGATTATAACCCCTATCCTGTTTAAATCACTGCCCAGGTCCAATCACTGAGGTGATTCATTTGATCCCTGTGCAGTAATTTAGGCCTGAATGTGTCCTGGCCGTTGATTTGCTGCACACTGCACACAGCAAGTGAGAATAAATCCAGTTAATTCTGGGTTGCACTTGGCCTTTTGGTCTCCAGCATGGCTGATTAACACATGAGACTGGTCCTTGGAGCCTGAGAGATGGCTCCCCAGTTTATCCCAGACCTAACGCTCTGACAGCGATAAATGCGAATAGGAAATCAATGGCGGTGGAAAAAGCACGGAGCTGGAAGCGAGCCAGTGGCCGTTTTAAGACACAGGGTTCAGTTACACCATCTGCAAGGTGAGGAAAAGAGCATTAGAATATTAAATTAATAAAATATGACAGCGGAGGAGCGCAGCCAAGTTGGAAATGAGGAGAAAAAACACGAGTTGGAGTTAGACTGTAATGAAAAAAAGAGAGATGCCCAGCCAAACCCCTTCAACCTTATCCCCACTTTTTTTTTTTTTTTTACAATTTATAAAACTGTTGCACAGGGGTATTCTGAGAATTATTCACTTTACCTTTAAACATATAGCCTAGTAGTAGCACACACACACAGAAGTGAGAGAGAGAGAGTGTGTGTCTGAGTGTGTGTGTTGAGGACATGTAAAGCAACGAATCCTCAGTTATATTATTGAGCAGCTGTGATTAATGTTGGTCGTGCACCTAATTTCCAAGGGCATGTCTAGTGATGAAACATGGAGGCAATGAGAACAGCCTTCAGTGCATTAATGAGAACAGCTTTTGGTGCAGCAAGGCAAGTCACTGGACCAGCTTATTGGAATAAGAGCACAATATTCAGACATCTAACATTCTGTCATATCATGCAGTATACACATATTTTTGAAAACATTATTTTTAAAATACAATAATTAAATAGGTTTGAGAAGGAGGATGTTAGTCCCCATTCTGTTGTTCTGGGGTTGGCATCCCATGAAAAACAAAAACAACATCACTTTATTGGCCTGTGGTATCAATGCACTAGGACTTGTTTTTTCACATTATCTCTCATCCTAAAACACACAGACACGAGGAGAAGTTGGGGTCAAGGTGCAAGATCAGCAGTTAAGAGTTAAGGGCTTTCTTGAAGGACCCTACGGTGGTTTGGCAGAATACTTATGCACAGAATCAGCATTTTTGTCCCTGAAGCAGTTAGAGATCAAGGTTTTTACCCAGGGTGAAAGGGCAGGATGGTGATGCTGGTACCCTCCAACTCCAGGCGCTTTCCTGTCAAGTCGTGCTGGTCCTGGGATTTGAGCTCACAACCCTGCAGTCACCATCATGGATCTTCTAATACCACCCTCACAGTGGAAGAGACAAGTTGCAAATTTGTAGGAATACACTCTTTGTTATGTTGCATGGAGATTTTAAGTTAAAGTCCCAGGAAATGTAAATTATTAACCATGGCCTACTGGTGTTCTAGTGGTTAGGGAGTTCGCCCTGAGACCAGAAGGTTGTGGGTTCAAATCCCAGCACTGCTAGTGACACCACTGAGGTACCCTTGAGCAAGGTACCCTCCCCACACACTGCTCCCCGGGTGTCCCTCATTGGTGGCAGCCCACTGCTTCACTTGGTGAATGGGTTAAATGCAGAGAAAGAATTTCACGTTGTTCACACTGGTCAGTATTTACATGACAGCCACATATGCATACATTAATATTTTCAAGAGTATGTAAATGTAAATGCTGACAGAATTTTGAAATGCTTACAGCTTCATGATATTAGTCTTTTTTAATAAAAAAATAACTCAAAGCCTCCTAATTTTGGGGGGTTTTCTTGACTGTACAAACTATCAAGCAAGCTGCCAGTTCAGATATTTTCTCACATATTGTTAGAATGTCTGTGAGCTGAAAATACAAGAATTTTGATGGTGGTTAATTATGTGGCTGATGATTATGAAAAAACACATGATGGTGAAGTACTTTTGAAATCATTTAAAATGTTCAAATTGTATCTGATTATATATTCATTGAGTTTAGTTAATCAGTTTCACTTTGAGCTGAAGAAGTTGAATTGGAACCCAGCCCACTGTTAAACTGGAACACTGTTACTCCAGCCCCTCCCTCCTCCCTCTCACAGACACAAACAAAATGCAAGTGTATAGACCATGCACTTCATGCTGTCTGTGTGACTCTTTGGATTCACCTTGGTACATTCTGGATTACCAACCGCTAAACCCACTACAGAACCAAACAGAATCTGCCCATAAAATGCAAGTTAGGGATTAATTTTTTTTTAAAGAAATGTGAGTGTTGTATGAAACATCTGGCAGAGTTTAAATGTAAAACAAATTATAGAAATAAGATGAAACACTGCTTCAGGTGCTAGGCACCCTCCATGTCAGTAGGGGTTTCTCTATCTTCATAAACTGCTCATTATCCTGGACCTCCTGTTCTTGCACTATATAAGGACTTTGTGAAGTATTGCCAACTCTGTTTCGTACCAAGCATGCTTTTTGGCTAGTGTTCTGACTCTTGTTACCGATCTTGTCTTTTGTATCCTGGTTTATGCTTCTGTTCCCGTTCAGGGACGCTCATCCCCTATTCAAGGGCAACTGCTGTTTAAAAGCTCTGGTGGAGATTGTTATTCCTGTTGCTGTGGACTAGAGACTCTCAAACTTCTCTTCACTCAGACTCCAACAAAAACCTACCTCCACTGACTTAACTGCACCTACTCTGTTAGCCATAGATGGCTAATTTGTTTATCAGTAATTAAGCATGTACACAAAGGCCTTCTGTTGTTAGTTGTCTCTATAGAAACTTTCTTCCTCTCTCTGTGGCGCGACCAGAGGAGGATGGGTCCCCCTTCTGAGTCTTGGTTCCTCCCGATGTTTTTTTCTCAAGCTTTAGGGAGTTTTTCCCTTGCCTCTGTTGCCCTTGGCTTGCTCAGACCTGGATTCTGTAAAGCTGCTTTGTGACAACATTGGTTGTAAAAAGCGCTATCTAAATAAAAATGAATTGAAAATTCTGTTCCTGCTTTGTGATGGTTGGCACCGCTCTGATCTACAGACTGTTTTCTGGATTACGTCTCTGCCTACCATTGACAACGCTGATTTGCCTGTTTCTGACCTTCGCCACATACAACTCAGACTTACTCTTCTGTCCAAATAGATGCTTCTGCAGCTGATTTCCCTGCTCTGAGTTTGTTACAGCTGCTCCAAAAACAGCTGAAATCACTGATCAGATCTATCTGAGAATAGCATAAGCGTGACATTTTTTTTCAATTTTTCCTCAATTTATTTGTGACAAATTTTACTCACTAGCTAGGACTCCCCTAATCACACGACAGCACCAACACTGGTGGGGTGAAAGCTAGCACATGGCTGTGGCATCACTGTGGACTAAGCCTGCTACACCACTTAACCATAACTAAACTTCTTCAAGCCTACAACCTACCAATGCTGATTCTAATTCTACCAGTTTAGAGATCAGTTTACCTTCCTTCCCTGATGGTGGGGGAATTATCACAGTAGGCTATGCTTGCCAGGCGAGCTTTCATTGCCATTTTACTCAGATTTGAATAGAGTGAGGCCATTCAAGAGGGACAGCATAGTTTTGATTACTGCAGTGTGGGAGGCAGAAGTGACACTTATGATTAGTGAGGATTAAGCTTATGCAAACTTATCCAACATAAGGACTGGCCAGTTTATATTTGAAAGAAATACTTGTTACATATAGACTATTCATAGGACAGTGGAATGTTTATAGGACCTAATTTATGTTTAAATAATTTATGCTTATAAGACCCACATCAACGCAATTAGAAAGTAATCACACTTGGTTTCCTGAGGCTTGAAGGTTATGTCCTAAAACAGACTGAGTGATGACAGCTTTCTCACTACTTTATTCATTTGAAATCTAATCAAATCTCTCATTATAATTCTTGAAAAAACTAACAGATGTTCTACATGAGTTGTGTTCAGGCTTCTTGTATGACTTGTAGATATAATAAAACAAATTCCTGCAATTTTCTAAAGCTGCCTCTTTCCAGAGTCTCACCTCTCAATTGCTTATGTTTGTACTGCACAAGAGTAGTCTGCCCAAGGTCATTCATTAGAATAGCTGTCTCAGCTGTCTCCTCCTCGAGTGAAAAGCCCAGCCCAGTCCTCTGTTTGAGTAATCAAGTCGAGTGCTTCGGCTTTGCCAAATGCTGAGGAGAAATACATTTCCAGTGATACGCTAATGGTGATTCAGTGCTGGCTGAAAACCCCCCTCCAAATTACAGTAGATGGTTCATTTAAAGCCACATTGGTTTGGCTGACTGCTAACGTTTTCCATCCTTGTAAAATCTTATATAAAGATCAACCTTCATTGTTTTTGCCAAATATAAAGGATGCTTTAGCTGAGCCAAACCATTAAAGCAGGGCTTTACAGAGGAATAAGAAAGAGTGGCTCTTTTCTAGAGTGTTGTATTCCAAAAGGCTCTTTCTCCAAAATATCGAGAACCTACCCAGTACCTTTAAATGAATGATGCCTTGCGATTGTGCATTCGAAATTGACTTTAGTGACCAAGTAGAATGAGCATGGGCCTCAGATTAGGAATTACATAACTGCACACAGCTTGTCAAAATTTAGAAAGGGAATCCCAACCATAGCATGTAAGAAAACTATTTACCCAGCCATGATCATTTACACTATGTGACTGTAATATATCCACTACTAATTAATAAAAGTAAAAAAGCCATAAAATAGAATTTAATGGAAAATGTGTTTAGCATACAGCTAACCTCAAATGTTCTTCCTTTTAAAGAAGATGGAAGAGGTTCTTTCTTCAATAGTTCTACCATCTGTCCTGCATTAAAGGATGTCCTCCTCCAGGAGAAAGGTAAAACTGACAATCATCAACTCTCTCTTGTAAGCTCAGTGAAAACATCCAATACTGAATCAGCCTGAAAGTAACACAAAGGCCTTGTGCAGTCCAAACATAAACATTTGAGCATATCTGATAAGTTATTTACTGTTTAAACAGCAAAAGTTACATGAATTCCAGCTCTTCCTAATCAAATTCAAGCCATTTTTGGTGACCATTTCAAATCTGAACATGCAACTGTATCAGAGCTAACAGTGCAAAAATCACATGTGTTTTTTTGGCGGTTCTTGATGTCAGAATGTGCAACAGGGAAGTTGGTGCAGTATCGCGTAGAGAACTGAAGCTTATATGTTTTTACTTTGTGTGCTGTAGCTTTATGGTGACTTTCAGTAAAGATTAGGATTCAAAGCCATTCTCTGAATATTAATAGTGGGGCCTGTTAGCTTTTAAACTAATGTTATCTGCTGACAAGGTCATCTTACTCTAATGTCACATTTTGTTCATGTTGTAGCTGCTAAAATCTGCAGTAATGATGTGAAATACCTCACGATCATTCCGCTAGTTACAGCACACATGAAGATCTAAGCTCCTAAATGTGACAGGTTTGCTAAGTTTTGCCTGCTCCTCTTCAGCGCATATACATGTGTGTGGCCACCAAAGTGGTTGTGTGAGCAAATGCGACACCATACAATTTGGATTTTGTCACTTGAAATTGGAGCTAGAAATCCGATCTGATTTGCCCAAAAGAATGGTGAAATAAGCCTTTTCTCTGTCTCTGTGTAATAAACCACTCGCTAGTGTACAACTGAAACTGAGTTCATCTTAAGGTTGCCACAACAAAATAAAGCCCTTCCGAGAAGCAATCTTTTGCTAGACAGCATTTTACTGAAGATAAAGAACCGGGCTGCACTGCTGAGGATGGAAGTTATTCCAAATATTCAGGTTATGGGTCTTACACATCAACAACTGCCTCTATTTAGACATATTCTCGATGCCAAAACAGCAGAACCAAACCAAAAAAATTCCAGTGGTTATCACAAACTTTCTTCCATAGATGAAAAGAAAGACTTTCAACATGTTCCTAAAACAGAATAAACAAATGACATGGTCTGAACAGCTGGTCTGTCATTAAAATGGGCAGAGTGCAGCTCAGCCTCAACCAAGTTGCAAGAAATGTTGCCTTTTCTTGGCTAATACATTTTGCTGCAACTTAATTCAAAACAAATAATGACCCTACTTAAGTAAACATTACTTTAATAAGCAGGAGAGGAATATCATTTGGTAAATCTCTTCATGGTTGGAAGAAACAATTACTATAATCAGAAAGTGGACCGCAGCAGGGGCATGACCCCAACATTTTTAATAGCCCTGGATCTTCTGTGAGATTAAAAAATACATGAATTTATAGTATATTAATTTAAATTATATTCAGGACGCCTTACATGCGCTGCCACACATTGTACTCAAAGTATGTTCCTGTTAAAGTTTGGTAACATTAACAGTTTTAAACACTGCATTGCATCACTGCTTCACCTGATGATGTACATTCTGGGTACACTCTTTAAAGGTGCTTTGACATATTTTATTCATAGATAGGCTACCTGTTGTTATTCAAGGTATCAAAGGAGAAGAAATGTTAAGACAAATATAAAACACAATTTTGTTTACTGTTATGCCCACCAAGCCTAGCAAACATGAAGACTAGTGATTAGTGACAGCAGTCGTCAACTAGGCTAAACTCTTGGATCCGAATGACCACAACATATCCAAATAATAGCTAGCTATACCAGACAACATGGACTAGCTTTCAAGAAAATGCAGCTTTACAATAAGGAGAAGCATAATGCAATTTGAAAGTACCATAGAGAATGACTGATTAATTCAGTGTTATATACTGTTATTTAAGGGTCAGAACAGTTGGAGGGGCTCGGCCCCTGATGATGGTAGACTTCATTCACTCCCTTGGACTGCAGAACTATTGCGTAAAAAACACAAGGTGTTGAGCAAGGTTTTGCTCAGCTGGTACACAACAATTAGCCTATAATATACAAAGTATAAGCCTAAAAAGAACAAATTCTTCCAATCTTCTTATCTGCTAAGCTCACATAAACTAATATTACTTGCCGTTGCCTCAGTAAAAGGCTTTCGTTCATTTTCAACAGATGAACAACCTTTCACAATTCACATTCTGTCAGTTAACACTGGCATGCAAAACATATTTTGTGAAAGCTAACTGAAAAATAATCGTGTCCAGTTTGAATCAATGTGACCAAGCGACATTCTGTGATCATTGTGAAAGGCCTATGTAAAATACTTCCTTGCCTGACTATCATTTATCTAACCTTTGACCAAAAAGCAAGGTTCCCTTACTTCTGTTACAATAGCCAAATTCCCTTGATACTTAGCTAAGCGCTATATATCTTTGCATGTGTCTATACATGGATGTGTGAGACTGATACTATGCCAGATCAAAGAGCATGGGTGAGTTCTGTTCCACACAAGAACACTGATGATAAACCCCTCAGTCAGACACACAAGCAGGGAGATTACGGCCCCACATCTCTGGCAGGCTTCAGAGAAATAGCAGAGTGGAGAGGAAATGTGTCTCCCGATAAGATCTTTTCCCCTGGGCATTTGAGGGGGTGAAAATTCGCTCTTTATGCCGTACATAGACACACTGGACTGCCTGTCTGTGCTTCACCTTCTTCATCTCACCCCGAACTTGTGCTCTTCAGGTTCTTGTGTTCTTTACTGGGTGGGACTTGGACTTGATGCACTTGATGGCTCATTAACTCCAACACCACAAGGAGCCTTGCTGAGGCCTCACATGCTTGAGAGATGGTCTCCAGAACCTCTCACCAGAAAATGATTGCTCTCATTTTCATGACAAGCATGGACCTGGAGTGCAATGATCAGGCTAATTGTCCTATTGTTATTCATTGTTATAGATGCAGTAAGATCAAACACAAACACACAGTGTAACACCAAAAACAGGAATGCTAACATTAGCAGATATCATCTGACTCTGGGGAAAAGAAAAAGAAAACATTCTTTCAGAGGATGTCATCAAGGGACGGAGCACAATCAAAAGACTGGATACATTTTACATGGGGAGGTCCTGTTCTTGCACCGCCCACAAATGCATTCTTTTGTATCAACTGTTGGACTATTCTTGCGGGGCCAGATGTGATCACATAGCGAGAATGTCTGGAGACATCCATGAGAAATTTGGGGTTAAATTTAAGCGTGAGCGTAGCCTTATTATGGCGGGAACAAAGAAAGTGTGACATTTTTTAATTTGTAAAGGGAACCCAAAGTAATGGGCAATGGTACACTTGTTAACATTGTCAGGTGGACACTCAACCTGTTGTTAGCCCAGGGATGTAACATAAGTTAGCATTAAATGTCAAAAAACTCCCATTAAACATACTGACGTGTTTCATGTGTACACAAAACACATTACAAGCAGTAAAAACAAGTAGCCGTGTGAGGCCTGTGCTGTTCCCAGTTTCACAATAAACTAAACTAAATCAAACATTTTAGTTACAACTGTTAAATAGGTTGTGTTGTTTGTGTACTGATTGACGTTAAAAGAGAATTGACTACAGGAATTTAGGGTGGGCTTTAGAGGGTTTATACCTTTGAAAGCTTTTGCATGAAGGTTCAAATGGAGGGAGGGCAGAGGGGGTCCCAGACCTTCCGTAAGAGTTAAAGTACCTCCCCAACCCCCAGACCCAAAAGACAAAACTGGGAGGGGGTGTTTAAATAATATCTTTGAATAAAATGTGAATGCCTCCACACAAGGGGACTGTCTTCTTTTCTATGTTTTTAACATTAGATTACCCCCGGCCCCTCTCATCAAGCTCAAATATGTAAGATAACCGTACATTCTAGTGCACCAAGCTGTGTCACTCTGGTTTAAAACTGAAGAAGCTTAAAGCTTAATCACATCTCAAACTGCCAAGACACTTTACACACCTTTGACTTTACCTCAGCAGAAGCCAAGAGGACACAGAGAAAGTAAATGTTGTTAGCAGCCATGCCCTAAACCAACAAATATGCCTTTTTTAGCACTGAGTTTTCATTTTAGGCTGTTCAGTAACATGTGATGAATAACGCTCACTCTAGCCTTCATGCATTTTTGATCAACAATCAGAATTTTACACATTTGTCCAACAAACTGCATTGTAAGTTGGTTTTACTTCTCATGGGTCTCGCTAACCCTGCATGCTGATGACTACATTGATTTCTGTACTACCTAAGTAATATATACCAATCAGCCACAACATTAAAACTACTGTCAGGTGAACAACATTACTTATCTCGTTTTAATGGTACGTGTTAAGGGGTGGGATATATGAGGGAGCAAGTGCGCAAGTGACTGTTCACTTGCTCCCTAATATATCCCACCCCTTAACACGTACCATTAAAACAAGATAAGTAATGTATTGAAGTTGCAAGCAGGGAAAATGGGCAAGCGTAAAGATCTGAAATGGTGATGATAGACAACTTGGTCAGAGCATCTCCAAAATGACAGGTCTTGTGGGGTGCTCTGGGTGTGTAGTGGTTAATACCTAACAAAAGTCATTCAAGGAGCGACAGCCAATGAACCGGACGACAGGGTCATGAGTGTCAAAGGGACATTCATGCACCTTGCCCTGGGCAAACAGGGTCAGGGTCATGGGCACTCAAGGCTCATTGATGGAGCAATGGAAGAAGGAGGCCTAGTCTGACAAATCATGTTTTCCTTTACATCCTGTGAACGACCAGGTATGTGTGCATCCCTTACCTGCGAGAGATGGCATCAGGATGCACTTTGGGAAGAAGGCAGTCCAGCAGAGACAGTATAATATTCTGTGCAATGTTCTGCTGTGAAACCTTGGTGTCCTAGCATTCATGTGGGTGTTAGTTGCAGACCAGGTACGCCCCTTCATGGCAATAGTATTCCTTTATGCCAGTGGCTTCTTTCAGTAAGATTATGCACCCTGTCACACTGTAAACATTGTTCAGGAATGGTTTGAAAAACATGACAAAGAGTTAAAGGTGTTGAATTGGCCTTCAAACTCCACTGATCACAGTCTGATCGAGCATCTATGGAATGTGTTAGACAAACTACTCCAGTTCATGAAGGGCACACCTCACAATTTACAGTGGGTATAGAAAAGAATCATCCCCTTCAAAATATTCACATTTTGTTGCTTTGCAGCCTGAAATGAAGAGACACACACACAAAAATCATTTTTTCCATCTGTATCTAAACGCTTATGTATTTCCCACTTGTGGGACTAATAGAGGATTATTTTAGGATTATCTTATTTAATCAAAACTTATAACATCCAAGTAAAAGATATGATAGCAACAGTTTAAAAAATTAATAAATTAAAATAAATAAACAGAATTGTTCAGATGGATAAAAGATCACCCCCTGTGGAAACACCTGCTGTACAGAACTGTTCAAGTAAAATGCTCAGTAAAATTGGATGGTGACTTTTGCTGGGCTGCAATCTTCCACAGTCATTCCACAGATTTTCAATGGGGTTTAACTCCGGGCTCTGACAAGGCAATGCGAGGACATTTACCGTTTTCTCCTTCAGTCACTGTGTGTTCAGTTTTGTTGTGTGTTTTCTGTCATTTTTATGTTGGAAGGTGAACTTTCTGGCAGACCATAACACATCTTTTCCATGTGGCCTCAGAGTCTTCAAGGTGCATTTTGGCAAAGCCCAATCAAGATCTTAATTAATGTTAATGTTAATTAATGTGGCCCTTCTTGAGGAGTGCAACGCTCCCATACAAGCCACATTTGTGGAGCACTTGTGATATTGTTGTCACACGCACACATTGACCGCTGTTTACCATAAATTCCTGTAACTGCTTCAAAGTTGCCGCAGGCCTATTGGTAGCCTCTCTGACCAGTTTCCTCCTCACTTTCCACTTCTTAATTCAAGACTTTACTGTGCTTCTAGGGACTGATAAAGCCTTTCCATTTTTTTGTATCTTCTGACTTGTGCCTGTCCACAATTATATTCCTGAGATCTTTTGACAGTGCCTTGCCACTCATAGTGGATTTTTTGCTTTCAGTTGCACTGCCAAGCAGTGGAATGTTCCAGGAATAGCTGTTTTTATGTTGAACTAATCAAAATGATTACAAATGATCACAGGAGGAAGCCAATTAGCTTGATGTGCAATGGAGAGGTGATTTGTTACGACTTATTGAGTTTACAAGCATTTTTAGGAGAGGGATGATCCTTCATCCATCTCAACAATGCTGTTTTTATTTATTTATTTGTTTGTTTTCTAAACTGTTGCTATCATATCTTCCACTTGGATGTTATAAGTTGCATAGAATAAATACAGCTGGAAAAAAAATCATGTGTCCTCATTTCAGGCTGCAAAGCAACAAAATGTAAACATTTTTAGGGGGTGATTCTTTTTTATACTCACTGTACAGGACTTAAAAGGATCTGCTGCTACAACGTCTTGGTGTCAGAGATCACAGCATACCTTCAGAGGTCTCGTGGAGTCCATGCCTCAGTGGGTCAGAGTGGTTATGGTGGCACAAGAGGGACCTACACAATATTAAGCTTTAAGCATTGTGCTTGCTGTGTCTTCTTATCAGCTTCTAAAAGGCCATATATTTTTCATGTTTGGTATCAACTAACTTTTTGAGCTGAAGTACATGAGGTGAAAAGAGTCTTGGCTGTTACATTGGCTGAGATAACACCATTAGCATTTGTCTGCTTACCTAAAATACTTTACTGTCTTTCACAGTGTAAATTTTAAGTCACGTATCTACTACTGTGCCTTTTTGTGGTCTCATTATGTTTTTAATTTAATGAAGTAATAGCAGCATTCTGACTGGCATGCTGTGGTGCGCAGAGAAATTGGACAGTGGTGGAAAAATGAAAAATTATTTACAAACATTGGCAAAATACACAAATTTCAAATTAGATCAGAGCAACTGATTCCTGTTTATGAATGTTTCATAGGATTTGGCAGGCGTATCACTGGTGTTAGTCTCCCACTTTGTGAAGTCTTGTTATTTCCCCAGTGCATTTCTTAGTTGTGTTCCTTGCTAGCCATCCTAGCCCTCCCAGGGCCCTAAGCAAGACTTCACTCGGCACCCTTCCAAACCTCATATCTGCATCCTCTACCAAAGTAATGTTAATTACTGATGAAAAAAAATTGATTTTACATTTTTCTGTATTTCTTTAGGAAAACACATCCATAAATGTCATTATAAGAATGCCATGTACACACAAAATTGCAATATATGTTAATAGAATTCTGTGTATCCAATGGCTGAAATACAAATGGCTCTATATATTGCATATTGTGCATTATTTGAGGTGTAGAGCACATAATTTCATTACGCAGCACACTACAACATTATTATGGGGTCTTTTCAGATTCCACTGTGGACATGTAGCTAGTATAGACTCTGTACAGGGTTCAGAACAGATTAGCAACAACAAACGAGTGTCACTGCATTTAAACATACTGACCATACAGTTACATTTTAATGACACTATGATGATGATGATGACACATGAGTGACACGTCATAGCACTTAGAAACCATCCAGTCACATTTGCTGCTACTACATTCAGAGTGCCACTATATGTATATACAATATGTGTGTGTACAGTATGTAAAGAGTAAAGTAAAGTAAAGTGGCCCCTTATAGTCACACGTGAACACACCAGTGACAGCGACAGCGACAGAGTGCCCGGGGAGCAGTGTGTGGGGACGGTACCTTGCTCAAGGGTACCTCAGTGGTGCCACTGGCAGTCCTGGGATTCGAACCCAAGACCTTCCAATTGTAGGTGACTATAAAACTAAAATAGACCACTGTTGTTATACTTGACATGACTTTACATACCTTGTATTCTCAGGGTCGTTTAGAAGTGTACAGTAGGCTTATATAACAAAGAAGTCTAAAATATATGACTTCATATACATGAGACCAACTGGCCCAAACTTGCAACAAATTATTGCTAGAAAATAATGCATTTGCGTTTGTAACTAATAACTATTCTCATGTCTGTAAACATTACAGTGGCTTTTGCTTTAAACTGGAAAAAAGTAGAAAGTAGTAAGCACTAATGTAAACAACTTTTTCAATTTTGGTGATATTAGCTATGGGTTTTTGTGGCTCTGTGAGTATTAGAATTCACAGCTCAAGGACTAGCTTAACAACAAGGTTAGTGAATGCTATTATGCATGAAATATTGTGGCACATCAATTGAGTAGACAGTGTTGTCTTGGTAATTTATACAGTAATCCCAAATCTCCTGCAAATTGATCACATATATTACACACATGCTGTAGCATTATTATTATTTATTTGTCATATTTCTGGAAAACTGGTCTGAAAAGCACTTATATTAGGAAGCAGACTTATATAAGTTTTATTCTATTATTATAGAAAACATATAGATTAATATTCCAGTTGATATAGAACAGATATTTCAAAGTTCAGATATGGTCACACACTTTGCTCAGAGCAAATGCAGCATACTGTATGTCTTCTCCAGCAGAAATAGAGGCCATCTGAGAGTGGCTGCGATGCTAGCGTGGAGGAGAGCGAGCAGACGACCCATTGGGGAATCTGCGGGCTTGTGTGGAGCCAGCAGTGATTTAATGGTATATGACAGATCCAGGCCATTCTCCTGCTATCATAAAAGAGCTCTGAGTGCTATTGATCCTGATCTTACTGCTGGAGCTTCTCCGCACTGCTCTCAGATTAACAGCAGCTACCGAGGCCTGCGGGGCATGAGGAGCCAGGAAAATACACCATCTCCAACTACACGTAAAACAAGAATGAAGCTCGGCATTGCCATGAGTGTTTGTGCTGTGGTTATTGCTGCCCTGAGGAATGTGACACAGCACGAATTCTTTTTGTACATTTGTCGGCAGCTCTGGTCAAGGAACGCTCTGTGACTGTGCTGTGAAAGCAGAAGGAAGACGTTGAGATATGAGCCCTTCACTCAACAGATTCTAAAAGCAGCCATCATCAACCTAACAAAGACTGAAAACACCTTCTTAAGAACCAGTGCTTTCTCTAATACACTTTCCTGTAATATGTAAAGCTCACAGAAATGAATCTCTTTAAAGGTCACATGTTTTAAGTACATTCCCTTTTGTCTACCATAAATCATACACAACAGGGCATGACCAAAATGTCACTCATACTGATAGTATTGGCTGATGTAATGTGGTTAAAAATACCACAGGCTCTAATAGTTTTTTTACACACTGGTGTTTTACTGTAGGACCAGCATCAAGGGGTCATTTAGCACCATCTAATTAACATGCCTTACAAACTCCTCTTTTTTTAATGGCTGTATAGTGGCAAGACAGATCCTAAACAGGTAGGCCTTTGTTGATTTACTGCTCTCCTGTTGATCCCCTGAATATGTAGTACACGTCTGTATATACATACTATATACAATAGATTAGTTGTTAATTTTTTCTGGCATATTGGCACGTTATAAGTGTGATATCCACAGAAATACATTGGATGGTGTCTAATACAGGGTTTTAGAAAGCATTGTTGTGAAAGACCATTAAAAGATCATTTGGAGCTGTCACTGAGGTGTATATAGTGATATTCATTCATCTACATCATTCATTATTAAGGTTTATCTTGGACAATGCTGTGATTCCTAAACCATTCCTAAATTCATATGGGGTTAAAAACTAGAAAAAAATAAGCTACATTAAGCCATGCGTTACAGTAACTTTACCATGGCTGAAGTGTGTTCTTAGGCACTCAAAATATTAGCTATTTGGCTTGCTCACTGGTAGTCAGTGAGGAACATCTAAAGAGGCTTTTGTGTGGAGCTGTGGTTACAAGCCGCAGACAAAAGATCTGCCCTAATTTCAGCTGGAACGCTTGACATCAGGTTCTTCCAGTTTAGTCGCATCCAACCCAAATCCAACAGAGGAAATGCAAAAGTAGAGCCATTAAGCCATATTCATCAAAACGTGAAACCCATCCAAACAGAAAAGTGTGATCATACAAAAACATCAAAAGACATTTGGCTGGTGTAGATAAATTTGCTCACAAGATATTTAGCTGGAGTTATTGGGAACAGTAGCTGACACTGGAGGCAAAAGACACTTATTTGTCTAATTATACAAACATTTCCTCTAACAAACTGATGATTCAAAAGAGTCTGAATACTGTGGAAGTGTGATTAACATTTCTGATCCATGCAGTGTTTCACTTTCAGCAGGCAGGACTGTTTATCTCGGGATGTAAGAAATGGAGACTTAAAACCAAATGCTTGTGGAAGAAATATAGTTTCCCATCAAGGCACTCCCTCCCTCCTCTCCCTCTCTCTCTCTCTCTCTCTCTCTCTCTCTCTCTCTCTCTTTCTCTCTCCTTCCTCCAGGGCCACTGCCAATTACTCAGACATTTAATCGCACTGCTACACAGTTGATGTGTCCTTACATTACACCCAACACTGGCTGGCAATGTCAGCTATAAATACCACACCACAGGGCGCTCTGGGCCTGAAAACAAAAGCAGATCAGGCCTCGCCGCCTCTGCATATTCATGGCAGCACGTTTACAATGGAAATTCAGATTATCGTTATAATGCTACCACCGTCATTATTTCCACTGCACAAGTTAGGATTCTGGCGAACCACCTTTATAATTCCAGAGTGTGTCGATTTAGGTGTTTCTGAACGAGATAAACAATGCGGCTCTATTCACACTATCCCTCTGGAGGCTCATGTACAAGTGAGTTCTTCTCCCTTTTCTGGCTGTTTTCTATCGCTCTGTTTGGCCTGATATATTCGCCGTCTTATTGGACAGATTAAGCAGTAGGAGAGGGGAGTGCATCCCAGTGGGGAAGAGCTAGAGGTTTTTTTTTCCCTCACTGTTGGCAGGCAGCACTGTGGAATGATGGCACAGGGCTGATCACTCCTCCTTTCTCTTCATATGCGAGAGGGGCAGCATATTTATGACAGCTTTTACAGAGCCTAAAGCATGGAAGAGCCATAGATCAACTCTGGATATCAGTAATAATAAAGCATTAAAGCCCAGTGAGAAAAGTGATGTGAAAACGGGCAACACTGAAAAAAAATGGATGTAGTCTGACTCACAAAATGACATTAACTGGTAAATCCACGTACACTGATTAAAAATGTGTGGCGTCAGTTCTTTCTGAGCGGTTCTCAAAGTGAAAATGACCATTATTTGCCTTTGTCACACCAAAGAACTACATTATTTTTGTATATTAATCATTCGTCTTCTCTCTAAATGTGTCACATGTGAAGTGCATTGTTTTAGCCACCATATGGTCACAATGATTTATAACAACCCTCCTTCTTGCTTGCTCTTTCCTAAATTAGTGTCTGCAATGCCTTTCTTTCTCTCTCCATATTCTCCTCAGTAAGCAATGCAGCAGGACACTGGAGACCGCAGCGATTTGCTGATGCTTGTGCATGGACGCCCAGCTGTGCCTCTGTCCACGTCTCTGCTCCAAATCAAAACAGCTCCAAGTACTTTTTAATACCAACGTGTATATCAGCCATTAGATCTACTTCTTTGCCACAGCAATTTTATATTTGAACATGTTATTAAGAGCTTTGTTGCTTCTGGGAATCAAGCCAGTCTACATTCTGCTTCCTGACCGCAGCGTATTCGGACGTAAACCCTGCGAAACCAGCGAGAAATCACAAAAGCCTTCTCCCGCTGCCGTGCCTATATTATGTGTTTGTGTAAGGCAGGGTGTGGGGAAACGGGATGAATTGGACAAAGTGGCATTAATGACCGCTGCCGCGGTGTTGTGCACTGTGGGTCCTAATTCGAACACATAGTAAGTTCTCAAATTTATGCAAAGCTCCCCTACAAGCTCTCAGAGACAATGCAGGATGCTTTTGTTTTCTTTTTTGTGGGACGTGTTCTGATTTGGGACCAAATTGTGGTTCTGGAAAGCGCAGAAGGAAGAGGCTGACCACGCTGTTTACTCTGGAGTCCACACCCATCCATTCATCTCCTGTAGAGGAAACACTGAGGCTTGCAAAGCCTCTGTCTGATTGATAACTTATACATATTGTTACCCAAAATAAATATTAGGATAATTGTTCTCAACTGCTACTAAATGACTAGTAATTGTGTAAATACATTGTGTCCCATTGTTTTTCAGTGATAAAAAATGAATGTGAAAACAGATAACAATGAAAAAATCAGGGGGGTTGTTTGACTTACAAACTGAAAGTATGTTGTAATTTATGTTAAGGTAACAAAATACTTTAGGACAATCCAGATTGTAAAGCCCTAACCATCAACAATCAGTCCTGGTTGGATACTTTTCTGTTTCAAGGATTAAATCCAACTGTTTAATGTCAAAGCTATAATAATAAAAAAAATGTTTCTATTGATTAAAAATAAACTAAAATGACAAAAATGACTGAAATGACAATTAGACATTGGCTAAAGGTCCAGAAGGCGCTGAAGGTATTGTGTCCAATGTGTCTTGGTCCTAGTGACCCATTGCCCTGTATATTTCAATAAGACCAACTTATTGAAGATTGAGACCTCCTGCAGCCACACTGTGTACGCAACTTTTATATTATGTACTGGTGCTTTAAACTTAAAAGGTCTTCTTGCTCATATCACTGGTCCATTGTGAGGTTCTTTCCTGAAGCAAATGTGATTCAGCAAGAAATGTTATTAGCGCAATAAAACTATTCCATAATTATTTTGAAATGGCTCGGCCCGGTTATATTCTGACCATCCTTTTCACATCACCATATCGTGGCGTGCCGTTTGGTCACAGTAATGTCTTTGTAAAGCCCCACATCCACTGTGGTGTGCTTTCATAGTCAGCTTTTCTCCATTCATTAACTCTAATGAAGACTGACACAGGGATTCAAACTCCATGCCTAGGGCTTAGGTACAGCACCAATCCTCTACCATAGACCCAATCCTGTAATCCTGTAGCCCAGAGAGATCACCCTTTAGATGTGCAGCACCACAAAACTGTGTGCATATACCTCACTGTCAGAACACTGAGGATCTATAAAGCTTTCAGGTCACTGGGTTGAAGTTATTGAATGATTGAGCGTCAGTACAAGCTCTCCTTCAGAAATCCCAGTGTCTTACGGTTTCACGCTACCTTCAAGTCTCATTTGTGAGATGAGCTTACATGGACGACATCACAGTGTTATTGGGGCCGTGTCAATAAAAAAGGAATGGTAGCTGCTTTTAATTCTGTTGAGAACTAGATGTAGTTTTTATGTTTATCACTGCAGGCTAATATCTTGCTTTAATGTCTTACTTACATCCACATGAAAAAAAAAATAATATAAGAATTTTGTTGCTGTTTGAACAAAGCCTTGTACGTCCAAAAAAAAACTTTTAATGGAAGATAATATAATTTTTTTTTTTACTTTAAGTCACTTTGGACCATTTCTATTAGTCATGTCATCATGAAATTTTATCACCATGTAAAAGGCAGCTAATGTTTTCAAATTCTCTGAAAACTAAAAAGCTATAAACAAGGAAATCTAATTTTGTTCTGACAATGATATTCTATGCAATGCTTCCTATTGCTTAATGCATATAATCTACTGTTTATGTTGTGACGGTAACACAAAATAAACTTAATCTCAAAAGTAAACAAACAAACATTTCCATCTTTTTTCATCTGAAGTCAAAAGTAAGAACTTTCAAGGAAGGCTTGAAGGCAGCATCATGACCACTGCCATGCAGTAAATTTTAGAATTTCCCCTTCTCCCGACACACCCGATGCAACTAATGCTAATTAGTGCAACTAATTAACCAGCCCTTCAAAATGTGAACTGAGTGTGTAAGAGCAGGGAAAAAATGCAGAGCAGTTCTATTCCGGGACAGGGATTGTGAATCGCTGTTTTAAACAACATTCCCAATGCTCAGATTCCATGACTTTGAACTTTTTGTGTCATTTTATGTCATATTGCTTGATAGCTGGTAGCTGGTAGCCTAGTGGTTAGGACGTTTGCCCTGCGATCAGGAAGTCATGGGCTCGATTCCCAAGACCTCTAGGCACCTCTGAGGTACCCTTGAGCAAGGTACCGTCCCCACACACTGCTCCCCGGGCGCCGTGTTCCTGGCTGCCCGCTGCTTCACTTGGTGAATGGGTTAAATGCAGAGGAAGAATTTTGTGCTGTTTGCACTGTGTGCTGTGGTGTGTTCACGTATGACCGAATGATCACTATCACTCACTTGATAATGACCTGCTAGGCCTAATATATTCAGTTCATGTGACAATTTGTGTTCACCTGACTTCACCTAAAACCTTATTTTAGATAATATGCCCCATGTTCTGAATCCATAGTCATTAACAGTTTTAACATTTTATTCAATTATTGAGTGAAAGTGACCTGACAGGCCTATTTGATTCAGTCCATGTGACAATACTTACTCACCTGAATTCCATGGCCTGTGTGTGTGTGAGTGTGTGTGTGGCTTAATCTGTATTTGTATGGCCTTGGCTGAACGAGTGATGTCCTCAGGAGCTTAAGCAAAAGATCACCCTAATCCTATCAGCAACATTCATCAGTAGTAACAAAAGGCTCCTTCTCTTTTGTCCTTGGCAATGGGGATGGACTCGCTAACAATGTGTTTGTGTCCCCTAACTTGGCACTTGCAGTCATCCCACTTTGGTGTGTGTGGGCTCCCTGAGCCATTTGGCGACAAGCAAGAGCGAGCTTAAGGGTGGTGTTCAAAGGGAGGGAGGGAGAATCACAAGCTTAGGACTTCCCCTGCTTAAGGAGGTCACCAGGTTCAGTTCTCGCTCAGCTCCATCTGTCTGAGCTGCTGCTACTGGAAGTGAGCGAGAGACCTACATGCGCCACCCCCACTCACTCACACACACACACACACACGACTGGTTATGCAGCGTGCTTTTATGATCACTTCAGTGCCCATACATCCTGTACGTTTACATGCTAGCCCATTGATTTTTCCCCAGCACTCGTTCACGCACTGTGAGGAAACGACAGCCTACATGAGCAGACACTGGGCCACAGTGCAAGAGCTTAAATAGGTTAAAGCTCAAAGGCTGTGAACAAGCAAAGGAGGAGCGTTGGGGAGGGGGGGAGGGAGGCTAGAGCGAGGCTATTTTGAGCTCTTCACACAAGCAAACAACTCACCAGCAGTTTCTAACCCTCAGTATTTCCTGCGCAACATGCCCCGCTCTTGTTTATGTCTTACCGTGCACTGGAATAACCTCAAAACCCCTTGACACTAAGAAATCTATTCATATTTCCAAACAGGGTTTTTAGAGCCCTTCATGATTGCTCTGAAACTGGTGATGTACTTCAACAGTGTGCACCTGGAGCTCCCTGTGTTTTTTAAAGCCCTCCCCACTTTATTAAAGAGACAGTTCAGCAAAATTAACAGTTTTCCTCTTAACCCAAATGTTGTCTGTAAGACAAGATGTGTTTGATGTCTGAATTTTGCTTCTTTAGGTTTGCACTAGAGCAACGAGGGTAATCCTACACTTGACTGAAACTGTGCTGAGTTATACAACAGTACAGACAATATTCAGGCTTCAAAATGACGGCTGTTTTTAGCCATGTAACCTACTTTTCCTCTTTATATTGAAGGTATGACACATACTGCCATAAACAAAGCAAGCCTTATTTGAGATTTCTTATTAAGGTGGTTTTGAGGCTAAAGTATGATAAACTAGGTGTTAAACTGGGCCACATTACCGTATTATACCCAGCTAACAAATTTAAGTTCTAAAAACGTTCCTCTAACATTCTGCTTTGTTGGAACACTGATTTTTAATGTTCAAATTATTTGGGATTCTTAATGTTTCTTGAATATTGTCATAACTTAGAAGTTTGTTCCCTAGAACCATAAATGCTATTAAGAGGGTGGTCAGTTGGAATAATGCAACCAGAGTGCACAGAAAGAAGAATTTGAAGTTTATTAATAAAATGAAGGTATAAGCAAATGGGAAAAAAATATAACCAGTGCTATGAAGAAAGGGGCCTCAGCGCAGTTCCTTTGGCTCCACTTCATTGAAGTGTGGAGATTTCTCCAGGTGCTGATCCCGTGATCAGGGTAGTACTGCCTGTCCAGCACCACCCCCAAGAAAATGTTCCCAGAATGTTTTCACAGCAAATAAAGTTAAGGCAATATTCCAGGGAACAGTCCCCTAACTCAATAAAAATGTTTTGGGGTTATGAAGATATCTAGACATTATGAACGTTCTCACAACATGCAAAAGAAACGTTTCTAAAATGTTTGCAAATGAGGCTGAGGTAAAATCCTTAAACTGAATCACACTTAAGAAAAATGTTTTGGAGACTCACACAATTTAAAATATCCAGGGAACAATTCAAATCAACATTACTACAACCAGAATAGTATGTTAGGGGATTTTTCACCCCATCAACCTGATATATGCTCATGTCTGTACTAACAGTGTGTAAACCTTTATTAGAACATTTCACTGATGTTATTTTGAGAATGTTTTCTAACAGAGAACCTTCCCAGCTGTCTGGGTAGGAAAACTAAAGAAGCAAACTTTGGACACCAAACATGTCTTGGGTGACCAAGTACCTTTGGGTGAGGGTAAGATCCACACAGGACAAGATTTTCAGGAGAAACAATATCCATATAACGGGAGTCAGAATTGGTTTGGTGCTAGTAATCAATTTGATGTTTTTTCCAAAGTATCAGCAACCAGGTTCTCTGTATGGTTTTGAATTTTGAATGACAAAATGTTGGTAAGGACACTGCAGCAGCACAGACGGTTTCTCCATGCTGGCGTGCTTGGCTGATTACGGCTTTAAACTGTGAGCTGTGATGAGGGAGAGCTTCAAAACTCTTAATTAATCCGGTGGCGGCCTTGGCCATGGGGGGTGTCACTGCGCCTCTGTAGTGGCGGGATTGGCTGTGGCAGACACTAACACTGCACTCCCAAAGTGACAGACCTGCTAGCTACACCAGAGTGGCTCAGGTAACCCTGTGTGACATTGTTATGGTCAGGCTCCCCCATGAGCCACTGCCTCAGGTTGCTGCTGTTTTCCTTCATTTATTTCACTTTTTCCAGTCACAGCTCCAGTGTGTGTCATAAAAATGCAGTGCCTCTGAGAACATTATCAGTAATTATAGTTTAAATGAGACAGGGAGAGAAACAGCGCTCTCACTGGAATGTACTGTTCCAGGGTGGTTAGCCTGGCGGAACAGACTATAAGAGCATCAGCATGACAGCAAATCACAGCTCCTGTGGCCCATTTTACAATAAAACACACGCAAACTGCGGCCTAGTGCAAACATGTGGCATGGTTAGGGGCTAGTACGTGTTATACACTGTCTCATTAGCATCATAGCATGAAAACTAAGCCTTTTCTTTAGCTTTTTCATTTGTTAAATGCAATAGATTTAGACACCACATTAAAAGTAAAGAAAAAGACAGTCGCTTAATCAGATCAGAATCAGAATCGCGTTTATTGGCCAAGGAATTTGATTCCGGTCGATGGTGTCTCTCAAGCACAACAGTATAAAACAACAACAATATGTAAAGATACAATGAACAAACACCAGTTTTACATGTTGCTCAGCATAAGGCCCTTGCTAAATCTGCTTTTTTAGCATATTTAAGGAACTGAATAGCATGTATCTATCACATGGGATACTAATTTATATGTTTAACCACTGTGTCTGATTTTTAGCCATCAAACATCAGCAAAGTAATCAGCTTTGTCAGAAATGGCCACAAGCCCAACCTAGACGCATCTCTTAAGTTACAATGACAGTTCACCAAGGAGTAATTTATATCCGTTTTTGTGAGAACAGAATGTGCGTGTGTAAAGTGACCAAATATTTATATAAATATATGTGTATAAACCTGGAACATTATATTAGATGGAAGTGCATAATGCCAATAAGAGCACATGGGTCACGGATCTAGCAATTTGATCTGAATAGGATGTGGGTCCATTATATGGCATTTATCTGCAAAGGAATAAACTATACAACAGCACCACTTAAAAAGTCTCTGTTTTAACTTATTTTTATTATAACTGAAGACAATCGTCGCACCCTAACCTGTTCTGGATACACAGCCAATAAGAGCCAGGCTAATTCCTTTTTATCCTGGGGCAGCTGGTGGTCTGGTGGTTAGGGAGTTGCCCCTGCAATTGGAAGGTCATGGGTTCAAATCCCTGGACTGCTAGTGGCACCACTGAGGTACCCTTAAGTAAGCTACCACCCCCACACACTGCTCCCCGGATGCTGTGTTGCTGGCAGCCCGCTGCTTCACTTGATGAATGGGTTAAATACAGAGAAAGAATTTCACACTGTGTGCTGTGCTGTGGTGCGTTCACGTGTGACTGTAAGAGCCACCTTACTTATTACCATATGTAAGGATCTGAGCATCATGTGTCATTAACAATATGACACATAGCATGTTAATTCATGTGTCAAATTATTTGTCACTTAACTAAAGAATAGGCCATACACTCTGTCTCATCTTAAATACCAAGCCGTTCTTTCTTTTTTTGAGCTTTTGCTCTGATAGACGCAATGAATCTGGATACCACATAAGAAGCAAATGATAATGATAGTTCCTTAAACTGCTGTAAACACAGACTGCAGCTTTGCTCGCATGGGATACTGCTAGCATATGGGTCATGATTACTCCTTACCATATGCAAGGGACTGAATAGCATTTGTCAATCTGTCACACGGGATACTAAATTATGTGTTTAAACACTGTGTCTGATTTTTGGCCAATCAAATGCCAGCAGAGAAATGGCCATAAATGGCCACAAGCCAAACCTAGACATATCTCTAGAGATAAAATAACAGAGCACTATGGCAAATGGGGAGTCATGCCTAGCAATTTTACTTCAACAGAATGCTGGGTGTGTTGAGTGGCCAAATATATGTTTACATGTATGTGTATGAATTTGGAAGGTTGCAGTGTATCTATGGAAATGCAATATGTCTGTGGGAGCACATGGGTCACAGAGCCAGCAATCTTGCTTCGACAGAATGTGGGTGCTCTGAGTGGCTGCATATGTGTTCAGGTACTTGCTTATAAATGTATAGAAAGAAATGCTGCGTACTATCAATACGAAGCACGCTGTACGGGGCACACTGTGACACAGGCTTAGCAATTTTCTCCTGAACAAAATGTGGGTGTGTTGCGTGGTCGTATATATGTTTATACATGTGTGTTTAAATTTGGAACACTGCATTGTGTGTAAAAGTGCAGAGGCTACAGTTTAGCCTGATGCGCTTGAGTGAGCTGGCCCTGGCAGACAGGGTGGTGGTTGTGTGGGCGCGCTGCCTCCTGCACACAACTGCCCGTCCAAAGCAGAATTTGTGTAGGAGTGTGTGGGATGATTATCTCCTACTACCAAGATGCCAGCAGAGTGAGAGAGGGAAAGAGTGAGACGGGGGGTTGGAGAGAGAGAGACAATCCCACTTGGGCATGATAGTGAAACACAAATGGTCTTGCAAGAGGTTACTAGGCGACCGTGTTGCAAAACAAACCATAACAGGATTCAGCAATGGTGGGGTGAGATAATCCGCCATAGCGATCTTTACCCATGGACCGTGGCACTCGTGATCAGAAACTCAATGTGTTATTAAAGTTAAATACTCCAAGGTCTTTTATTCAGATGAGCTTAGTACCAGGGGACAAAGAGTCAGCGCTGCATCTCATTTCAGTTTCCTGGTAGGCGATGAATTAATCATTCATCGTTGGCTCGTGCACCTGTAATGCAGAGAGCAGCCAAAAAACACTGCCTTCGAAATACAACCAACAAATCATACATCTCTGGTTAAGGAAGAAATGAACATATGGCAATTAATTGTTTTGAGAACATCGAGAGAGTTTCTTCAGTACGTGGGGTTCATTTTTTTCAGTTGATTTTGTGAAACACAGGGGAATGGGACATAAATTTATCTGACACATTTTAATCAAAAATAAGCTTGACAAGAGCAAATGTTGCAATAAAAAGTCCAACATAAAAAAAGGATTGATAATTATGTAATTTGTGTAATGAAGTTTATGTACTGCTTCATGTGGTTCTTTTAACGATGCCATAGAAGAGCCACAATTTTGTCTACCTGAAGAACCAGGTTTGCAAAAGAGATACATGAATGTGAAGAAAATAAAATTAATTCCTCATAATTAAAAGGTGTTCTTTCTAGAACCTTTACATTACTTTTCTTTCTTTCAGTTATAAAAATGATCAACTTATTAAAAGGTTCTTTAGAGAACCTAAAATGGTTCTTCTATGGCATCCTACAATGAACTCAGTCTTGTCACCTGTATTTTGAAGAGGTTCCTGTTTACACTAGGTTATAGTAGTTAAATCAATTATTCAATTATTAATATTGACACTTATTTATTTTTACTAAATATCATTCATTCAGTGTTCTTCAAATTATTCACTACTTCGAATCTAAAATGTAAGTTAAACATCTATGAGAGTGAGGAAATTAAATGTGATCCCATAATAACGTGTCCTTTTGGGTGTTTTTCCAACCAGCGCGTTCAAAACTAAGAACTTACCCAAATGGGAAACAATAGCACTTATCAATCCAGACCTTGTCCATTTTCCACCTGCTTGAGACACATAATAATCGTCATAGCACTACTGAAGATGTATTTGTCTTTTTTGTTATCATATGGCACTCACACATATATATATATATATATATATATATATATATATATATATATATATCCTATATGTGCAAACAGGTCTACATTTACACAGATTCATATATGGAATGAAACAAAGCTTTCATTTTTCTCCTTCAACTGTGAAAACATGAGCAAGAGCACTCATCTTTGGAAGCTACAGTAAACACCGATAATGTACTTGTTAGCTTGTGAGTGTCCTAACAAGCTTATGAAGCTTATGTCATTTCAGCAAACTCTTTGTCAAAAGATCAACACTGCGTTATGAACTTCAAATGATATTTATTAAGGATAGATGGAATATAATTAAGCTATCGTTAGCAAGGCAGCAAATTCCGTCATTGTTGTTCCTGACCTACCTTCAAATAGCTATACTGATATAGCTCCAGCTCTGTACCGCGGCATTTTAAACTGGAAACTGAATGCTGCGTCATGACAGCACTAGTAATCTGAATAACTAACATTCACTTGTGACACAGTATGAGCTTTCTCATTAAGGTGAATGTTTTTATTTGCTAGCGTCCTGTAAAGCTTGTCCAGCCTCAAAACCACTGCTGAAAATGAACTCATTTGTGAGCAGAGCACAGACTGAGGGTGGTTAAGGTATACTGTGACTGGATCATGGTCTGACCACACTATGTAATCTCTGGCTTACTGAAATGATAGACTAAAAATGGCCGCTCAAAGTTCATTGTCCCTTCATGCTTCTAAAACTTTGCTTCCATCAGAAGCAGTAAAAGATTCACACTGTCTGAGCGCAGCCCTGCCTCTTGCTGCTATAAAAGTCCACAAAGCTGTCTTGCATGAGTGGTGTGATCTCTCCCTTTTCCCTCGAACACAGACAAGCCCAGCAATGATTCAGGAGAAGTAGGTCACTCGCCGCAGCCAGAAATTATGCAATGCTGGAAAAATGCACCTCCGCTTGCACGAGAGCATTGGGAGAAAATGTCCAGCTCCTCGTGGACTCTTATGGGGTGGGGGCTGGGGGCTGGGGTGGGGGTTGTGGGGAGGGGGGTGGGGGTTAGTCTGGGGTTGGAAGGCCATTAAAGTCTTTGCAGAAGGAGAACATGCAATTTGTTTGGGCTTATGCCACACAAGAGCAGTGCCTACACAGTCAAACGTTAGGCCAGGCTGCTGGGTATGGAGAAGGAGAAGCCTTGGTATGAATTAGCCTCTGCTTCGTCTGTGATTCTTTGGGAGAAAGATTGCAGCAGCACAAAGGCAGCCAAAGTGAGTCTTCGCTGCACCATTCCCATGGCAACCAGTCCAGCAGCTTCTGGGAAATGCCAGCGTGGAAGTGTATTATTTAATTAAATGCAGACTGCTCTCTCTCTCTCTCTCTCTCTCTCTCTCTCTCTCTCTCTCTCTCTCTCTCCGACACACCTATCCTAGGCCCAGTCCAGTAATTGAGAATAACATGCATTTACATAAGACCTGCTTCTACTTATTTACACAAGGTGAAAGGGGAATATGAAAGCAAACGGGTCCTTAATAACACTAACAGAATCCAACAAGAAACAAAAGATTAGGCTTCATTTGGCACAAATGACTCCCGTTTAAACAAACGCCTAAAACGCCCTGATTATCGGGTCTTATTTTCTTCTTATGTCACACAGAAAACAGAACACACCTCTGGAGCCAAGGCAGATAATCACTCCTACACCTGACGAATGGCCACTAGTGTAAGTCTCATATCTTCAGAACAGTAGTTTTATAGTTATTTATTATTTGAACATTCACACACACACACACACACACATATATATATATATATATATCCCATTTTGAATTCATTGCTTCTATGATGTCTCAAAAACTAATATATTTAAATACATCCAACTAATCATCATAGCTTTGTAGTAGTTTAGCTCCACCCATTCGCACTGAAGTTATAAGGAGTGTGTCACTGCTCCTGTTTCATCAGTCAGCTTTTTGAATAAGGTGCACTATATAGCCATTCAGAACAAATGTCACTTGCACATATAAGGTCTTAAAGGCGCAGTAACAAAAACAGCCTGAGAGAGATGAACTATGACTGTTTATGACACAAAATTTACAACTGGACCCCAGAGGAAATAAAACACAAGAAAAATGTAAGACATGAGCCTTTTAATGTGATTTTGTTCTAATTTTGGGCCATGCAATGCTCACAATATAAATTCCAGCTGGCATTTTCAATGAAAAAAAATGATGTGGTTTTGACACAATGACGATATGTTCATGCCTTTTACAGCTGAGCTTGTCTCAAAGCAGCTATACAGAAATCCACATCCAGACCCCTAATGAGCAAGCCAGGGGTAACAAAAGGAACAGGAAAAGGTCCCAAAGAGGAGGAAACACTGGGGCAGAACAAAGACTCAGAAGAGGAACCTATCCTTATTTGGGAAATGCCAGACAGTGTATTTATGAAGACTTCATTAGTAAATAATAGCATTATAGTACATTATATAGCATACATTAAACTTGAACATGTGTACCCAATATCAAATAAGATACTGCAATGTTCCTCCACCATCCACTGACGTGTTCATTAATTATGTAATTATTAATCATTGTTAAACATCAAATCATTCATTTGACAGTAGCATTCACTTTTATAAGTAATAATTCATTTTATATGCTTCAGTGTGTTGCTCAGCAGAATGGCGTAACTGATAGTGAGCCTAAATTCATTTTTCTGTCATGCTGCCCACAACTGCAGAGTGTTTCCTTTCTGTGGAACAGCAGACACGTGTTCACACACACACACACAAGCTCACACACACAAGCTCACACACACACACACACACACACACGCTCACACACACACACACACGCTCACACACACACACACTGACACTGGCATACTCTGCCCCAATAGGTTTGCTTTGATAACAACACAGGCTTGACTTAGTTGCCATGCCAACAGGACAGAACAAAGGCAGGAGCCTTAATGCTGTCAGTGGTGCGAGACACAACATCCACAGCTGCAAGCTCTCGCCCTCACGTATGCTCAAATAATACGGATTATACACGTAATTCTGCTTGTCCTACTTCATAAAAAGCAGCACATTTAAAACAGTTTTGTAACGTAAGATGAATGGAAATGTCCAACATGTCGTAAACACCCACTTTGATCAAAAACGTGGGGACAATTATGAAAGCATGATCCAGATTTCTGCAGGGACAAAGTGTTATGTTAAGGTCGAGCAACTTACCTAGGCATTTATCACCTGGCTAATTGCTTTTTGGCGACGTAACAATAAAAATGGCCCTTGGTGAACGATAACCTAGCATGCAGTGTCTTACAAAGATTCCAGTACTTCACTGAAAATGACTAAAAGGGAAACCTTTTAGCCCTTGAGAACACTTTGTGGAACAAAAATGCATGTAAATGTGTGTCCAGCAGGCTATGTTTCTGACAGCAAAAAATGATTAGTAGGAGAAATGAAAATATGCATTAAATTTAAAATGAATGCCTTTTAAATCATAATAAATAGACTTTTGAGAAATTCTCAACGCTATTTAGAGCCGGTCCTTTCATGCATATATATGGTAACATTTAACACAGAAATCATATACATTTACCAAATCTTTATGCATTTGGTAACATTTCACTCTGCAAGCAGTACAATATCCACTAGCACTTCTCCATGGACTTCTACATGGTGTTATACCTGCATTGGCATGACTTCAGCTCTACTTAAACACAGATATCTGAAGTATTTGAAGATGGTAATAAATATTCAGGTGATATTTTCTTTGCCACAAATCATTTGTAAGACTCTACTGTTATGGGTTTCCTCATTTTCTGCAGTGCTGACAAAAGTGACTTGAATAGCTCCCCCGGTGGAGGATGTTCAGACTGCTGAACATGGCTTTAGACATGACTATATATATAGAGAGAGAGAGAGAGGTGGGGGGGGGGGGGGGGTAAAAAGAGGGGGGGGCAAAAGAGAAATGTAAATTGAGC
>JBBPCZ010000040.1:17883865-17902311 GCA_037974445.1 Brycinus macrolepidotus | reverse complement strand
CCCCCCCCCCCCCCCCCCCCCCCCCCCCCCCCCCCCCCCCCCCCCCCCCCCCCCCCCCCCCCCCCACACAAGTCATTTTTTTTATAATATGTTAAATGAAGCAAACAAACAGTAATTGTGTATTAAAATATTCAGAAATGTGTTTGGTGTTGAGGACGTGTACTTGTTTTCACAGGGGTGCTCTAACTATAGTGACATACCATATGAGCACGTTTAAGTGTGAGAACAAGTCTATTGTGCTTGTCACTCCTATGGCACTGTAAGCAATGTCAAATATTCAGAGCATGGGGGCTTATGCCTGGCATTAGCAAGGCTGAGGCACTAATAGGCCCTCTCAGAACTGGGCTCAACCATTTGGACATCCTCAGAAACATTTAAACCACTGCAGAAGAAGACTAGCTCTGGCTGAGAACACCTGAAGGTAGGATGGGGTTCACAACAACCCAAGCAATAACACGGAAAGCTTTAAGCTTTTGTTTTCCATGATATCATTTTAATACTGCTAACTGCTCTTCCTTTCAATTGTTGCTTTGTAATTGTTCTATTTTTTTTTATATAATAATTGTAAATTTGTCAATGCTTTTGACTGTTCCTTATTTTTAATATTTATTATTAGGTTCAGTGGCATGAAAATGCTGAATCGTTAAAAACTGTACTAAAAAAGCCCCCTTTTACGTATCTAATGTTGTAAGCTGATTGCTGGACAATGTTATTTATCAGATTTGAGATCTAATAAAAGCTCATTCTGTGAGTTTAGACTAAGAATGTGGTGACGCTGGTGCCTGAGTTGCTATAGAGCTGATGGAAAGTGCTTGACTTATGCTGTAAGAGTAGAAATTGTTTAAATACAAGCTTATCCTTAAACAGAATACTTCTAATAATTACTAAAAAAAAAGTATTTTATAGATATATCTAAGTCTTAGATGTCTCCCTCCCCTGTCAGTTAATTAAATGCTTTGAACAGGGTTGAGTTGGCGTTTCGGATTTTGGGGCAACAGAACCTGATATTTTCTTGAGACATTTTGTTATGCGGATTTTTAATTCAGAGTTTCTTCTTTCACCAAGAGATGATAATTGTGTTTGTAGTTGTGTTGTGTGGTGCGTTTGGTTATGTGTGGGTTGATTGATGAGCAAACATCCATAGAAATTGAACTTCTAGCCTTGAGACTTGAGGTCTTTACGCTTCATTCCAGCTTTCGCTTTCAAGTCTCCTTGTGTTTACTTATCAAACTTCGTAGCATCTTCGAGGGCAGCTGCAGTTTCCTCATCACACTGACTTAAATTCATCATACTTGGGGCGGCCTTGCATTAAAAAAACATTATCATCTCTCTTTTTGAGTTTGGAAATGTGGAAATTACAGTTTGCAGAGAGCAACACGCTATAATGTTGCAAATGCCTTTACCCCCAGAGACGACCTCACATACCTGTACGGCGTCTTCTAGGCTGACCTGCCTTTCTGTCCAGCCTCTCTGTCTGACCTTCACGTTGATAAGTAGGAGCCTACACTGCACTGCTGCTTGGATCTATTTTCGGCGCTATTGCGCAATGAATCATGCCGCCGTGTGGCATAGTCACGTCCCATTAGCACTAAGAACACAGAGGAGGTGGTTGAGTTTTACTGAGGAGTAGGTTAGGGCACCCATCCTCCCATCCAAGAGAATGATAACACAAATGCAACAAAGAAAGAAATTCTCAGATTTCTATCTGTCAGAGGAAAGGGACAACCATGAGTCTGCTATTATGACTGGTTATTATTTTGGAGAGCCATTCACAGCATAGTAATGACATCTACATAATAATGGGGCAGCTGGTGGCCTGGCGGTTGGAAAGTCATGGGTTTGAATCTCAGGACTGCCAGTGGCACTACTGAGGTACCCTTGAGCAAGATACTGTCCCCACACACTGCCCCCCGGGTGCTGCGTCACTGGCTGCCCACTGCTTCACTTGGTGAATGGGTTAAATGCAGAGAAAGAATTTCACGCTGTTCACACTGTGTACTGTGCTGTGGTGTGTTTACACATGATATAAGGGACCACTTTACTTTACTTTGCTTTACATTAATGGCATGTTTGTGTGTGTTGGGCTGATATAAGTGTATCAGCCATGGTGGCATTGCTGGGCTTTTTAAACATTAAATTACACTTCCAGGCCTCTAGACACACCTACACTGTTGGTACAGTTTGTTGGTGTAGAGAAACTATAGCTGCTGGCTGGGAATCTTTAGTTGGTGGTCTGAGGTGTTTAAAGATCCGAAGAATGCTGCTGATACACTTTTACCAACTGGAAACACCACTACTGATGTGTGATTGGTCCACCATCCAAAAACATGTCTGGTCGGTGGTGGTCTCTTTGCCATGAACAGGGTAGCGGGGGACTGTGCAGCAACAAGTGCACAACATCTCTGCAACATTTTTGCATAAAATACAACAGAAGGCAGACTGTGTTTCACTATGCAAGGTATATGGTTTTATAGAAGATATTCCTCACTTCCCCCCTTGGTGGGTGTATAAAAAGTATTTGAGGTGGCAGCTGAGGTGTGACGTGTTCATGTGACAAAATCTGTAACCCCTAACTATTCAGCCAGCCTGGTTTCCATCCCAGTTCAGAAAACAGCATAAAACTCACCACCTTCTTTATTAGGTGCCCCAACATTATAGCGTCCACCATGCTGGTGGATGCTGGAACTGCTGCCATGCAGAATTTCTGCTATCTATCCTCTAGCCCTTCATCACTGGCCAAGTTCTGACCACAGAGCTACTCGTGGCTGGATATTTTGGGGTACTGGACCGGTCTAAACTGAGCAGTGACACTGATGTGAGTTAAAACTCCAGCCAAGCCAATGCGCCAGCATACACTTTACCAACTATGATGATTCTGGGTTGAGAATTATTCACTAAACCAATAGCAATCCTGCAGTTTTTCTCAGAACTTACTTATGATGAATGGGATACAGGGCGGCTGACAAATTGTTCAGGATGACAGTAGTTCATATTTGTACATCTACACTGTATGGTGGATGTAGCTGAACCTCATCAAATGTCCAGTGAGTGTACAGGCATGTGTTCCTTATTAAGTGGACAAATTAAGTAAAAATCTTTTTTTCGTCTCTGCTGAGATTCTAAGATTTGTAAGATTTAAACACTTTTAATAGGAAAAAAATCTGCATCCAGGGCAAAATGAACTGAAGCAATGAAACCTAGTTCTTCACATCTCTGAATATCTTAAAACTTGTGGGAGTATATGTATATTCTGAACATGGAATATGCAGCAAAGACTCTGTTTCTATGTACAATAATAAGATACATAGAAACATACATAAGATATATAAGAGTATAAAGTGTAACACTTTGAGTACTTTCAGTCCCACTTTATTTTATTTTGATAGTCTCATATCAACAGATGCTTTAATTGTTGACAAACTATCTGGTAACTAACTATCTGCTGTGAATTATCAACAGCATTAGGATCAAGATGAGGATAAGGTTAGACTCACATTTGGATTCAGTTGCATTTAAAAGATATTTAGCTGAATGTTAATAAGCAATGAAACATTTTTATGATCAGTTGTCCATAAAAATAAAGTGTACCCTTCTTCATACTAGTTATTTAGGGTCATGTGAGGATATTACCCTTTATTTCAGTAAATAAGTAAATTTTGCTTACTTCATTGGCAGATTGTTTTCTTCTTAAGCCTTTAGATCTCATTTTCAGTAAAATGTCTCTACTTTTTGTGAATGGTGGAGAAATTATAATGACATGTTATGGTCACCTCTCTTGATCTTTTGGTGTAAACAAACACTTTATGAAACAGATCTCAGAGACATATTGTATACTGCAGTAACAGCACTATTTAAAGGCAGCTATTTTGCGAAATGATGTATCATTTCGACTAAAATACCGTGCATTGATCAGCGTGAAGGTGACGATGTGTTGGACCGTGGAGCACACCAGCGGAACATGAAAAGCCAAAGAGAGAACCCAGGCCGAATGTTCCATTCGACCTTTCCCAGTCCTCTTCATAAACTTGCACCGACAAGCCACTGTTTAGAGTTATATCAGGAAAAGCATGCGAATAACTGGCATATCTCTGTCAGAGTCCCAAGGTTGTGACACCAACAGTAAGCTCTGTGTGACACCTGCTGTAGCGTGACTTCTCAGAAATCCCCAGCATTTTATTTAACGGAGTGAACAAGTGCAGGGACTCTTGTTTGTCTTGGGTTGCACGGATAGGAAGGTGGTTGCTGGATGTAGAACAAAACCCTACAATCCGGCGGGGATTCTCAGTCCCCACAGTGTCATGCCATTTGCCTGGAGCAATACTGTGGGCTTGCACTGCAATGAAGGGAATCTTCGAAAACTATGCTGCTGGCTACCGTGCGGCCTTCACCATGCATGACAGAAAAGATCGCACAGTCTGTACAGACGACCTTTACTGGACAAGCTGTGAATGAATGGTCACCTTCACAAATGCATCCCAACACAACCTGATACTGTAGAAGTCAAATGAGTTGCTGGGGAATAAAGCATCTGGGTGACCTCATTTAGACATTTGGCTTTTGTGTCCTTATCTTTTGTGCAATCAGGTAACACTGGAACAACAGTGCAGGTTTCTCAGCAAGTTCTCTGTGAATGCGATCAGTTTGCGATATGACACACCTGGGATCTTAGGAGGAAGATGAAAAGATGGACGGATCCAAAGCCTGAACAAAATAATGAAGTTACGACCGCTATGCAGCAACAGCCACTAATCTCAGAGCACAGCTATTGAAGTGCACAAATGCTCAGGACAAAGACGTTTCCAAGAGAGTATCCCAGTCAAAGCTCATGCTCTCCAGACAGATGGGAATCTCAACAGACCACTGGCTTCCAGAACTTGGACTATGAAAGGCCAAAAGTGACAAAAAAGGATAATTTTGTGTGCTGTTTAGATTTTTTTATACTTTCCTTTGATTGCCCAGTATGGAAACAACTAATAGATGGAATATGTTTATTGAACTCTTTTGCAGGGAAGCTCTGATTACAGCAATCAGCGGTGGCTAAGGACATGGATTGAGCTCAAAAATAGCTTCCATTGTTTTTGACATTTTCATAAGCAAAAATCTTGCAGCTCGACATGAGTGACATGAGAGCAAAGTGTGTAACTGTTGAAACAAGCAACACAAGACTTTCTGTGAGCCCCGCTTGAGCATTAGGGCTGACCCGGATTTATCACTGTTGTTTAAGGGGTTATTAGCCTACTGTTGCTCTGCCTCGGTCTGAGTGGGCTTGAACGAGCAAGATTAACAGCCTGCTGAGTGGATTCCCGACCGGAGGCTGGGCTGGAGGAGCACAGTGAGTTTTACATTCGCCAATTGATGGCCACTGTCAGGAGCCCTCCCCTTCAGCCCACAAAAACATATTGACAAATGTGCATGCCACACTCTTCCCAGGAGTGGCATGTCGATCTTTTATTGCCAGTCAGCCTGGGCCCTGCTGAATAATCTGTTGACAGAAGCCTGACCACGTTAGAGTGCCCGAGTAATGGCCACCTCTGACTGCGACTGCACCCCGTGCTGTACCTGCCAGGGACGTCTGTGCGATTCCAGGTATTTCCAGTATGCAACCCCACTGACTAACAACGTAAGATAAAGAGAGAGGATTTATTGTTCAGATAGGGGAAGGAGGAAATTGCCTCCGCCGCCTCCGGTTAACGGGGTACTCTCTTAGTGCGAGGTAAATATTTGCTGCGCGACTGCAGCGCTCACCAGCAGTACTGGTAGTGTTTTATTTAACAGTATGTGGCATTAAACAAAAGCAACCCTCACAATGCTGATGAATCCACATTTAGTGAGCTGGAGGATGGGAAGAGCATGTGGTCATTCTCATTAAACATTTGCATTACTCAGTCGACTCTGTTGCTGATGGCAAAAGGATTTGGGGAAAATGAAGCAAGCAGCAGGTACGCTGGCGAGGACTGATGTGCTTCTAGTGTACGGTCAAGTCAAGAGATGATAGGAAGGTTGGTGTTACTGAATTCAAATTTAGATTTCAATTCTTGTGGATTTCTTTCAGTATTACCTATTTTGTTCATACAGTCATATGTGAAAGTTACGGTACCCCTGGTCAGTTCACCTTGTTTTGTTGATTGTGTTCTCTACATCTGTACGTTTAATATACAATTATGGTTTATTGGCTGAATTTAAGACACACAAAAGACTACAAAACATGGCCTATGGCACTTAGATGTTAACTTTTTGGGGTTTTTTTCCTCATGTTTTCAGCTCAACAAATCCCATTTTTAAGTTTACTCCTCATTAAGGATGTATTAACTCATGTATACTATGAAAATTAACAAAATGTTACAGCTGACCAGGAGTATTCACATGTCTACATATGGCTGTAATTGTACTTTAAAATGTCACCTTAATTTAAGTCATTTATAGCACAAGCGCAAAGAGTCACGGTTCAAGCTAATATCAGGGCTATGTTATTATGATGTTCACTTGTTTCAAGGAAAACTACCCAGTAAAAGAAGCCATACACAAAAACTAGAAAACCTAAAACGAAAGATTTAAAGGCTATTAAGCAAAAACATCTGCCAAAACCTGGTAAGAAAATACATAAGTATAACATTCTGAAAATGACTATTTTGCATATGACTGTATATAACAAATAGGTAAGCCATTAGTGGCTTTTCATTCATTAACTGATGATTACTATAAGTTATTACTGTAATGTAGCAAAATATTATCCTGCATTGTTTTGAATTAATAAATGGTCATTTATACTTACAATTTGTACCTGTAATTGTTATAACCACCATTAATATGCTGGTTGTAACATGGTTGTAACATTTATTTTTGGTTTGTGGTACAACAAATGTAGTAATCAGCATTATGATCAATAACAGTGATCCTACTATGTTTATACAAACTATCTTTATGATCATTTTGAAAAGTGGGTGTAACATAATGGCCTTTGTCTTTGTGACACTGGATTTACAGGTGGCCTGGTCTGAGTATTGCCAAGAATGTACGACCATTTGGGATGTGCTGTGATGAACATTTCCTTTTTGGAATGAGAAGGGCTGAATGGTTTTCAGAAAGCATGTAATTTAGTTGGTGAACACTAGTCTGGGAAGAGTAATTTTATGTGTTTAACGGGGAGTGATTGAGGGTAAAATTGCATAAAGATTGGACTGTCTGTCTGTAGAATGACAATAATCGTGCAATTTTACTAAAATTCCCTCACAGTTATGTCACTACATCTTAAAAATATCCCCACGTGATGGATTTGAATATGAAAATGGCAGTTCATGTGGAAAGACTAAAGGTCTAAAGGCTCTGGTGTGTTCATGGGACACTTACCAAAGGCAACAGACTGTATTATCCTCACATCATCCTCTCTATAAGTTGTGCCCCAAACACCTCATTCACCTCCTCATTGCTCAGTACAGCAGTACTTACAGGGACGCAGGCTGAGAAAGGGCTTCTTCTTTTTTATTTTACTCAAAAGCAGCTACACATCTCAGACACTATTTACAACCCACGAACAGTAGCACTTGCTTGTCAAACACACCCACCAAAGCTTCATTCCAGCAACCCCCCACCCTGCACCCCCCACCGCCTAGCTCTGTCACACTTTCGGAGCAGATCAGGGTAGCATCTGCGTGTAAATTACATGTTGTGGAATGCAAAGCATGCCTCTGTGTAGTTTTTATAGCAAAGTCATGCTGTAAAAGAGGTGACCTTCTTCAGATCAATATCATGCCTTTCAGGACACTGGTCCAGTGCCCTTCACCCAGCATCTTATACCATGGATAAGATACTGCTTTAGTAGTATTAGAGTGCATAAAGAGGTATAATAATTATCAATGGTACGCCCAAAAAAAAGTGGGAGAATTAAGAATTAATGATGATTTTTGCATAGGGTGGTCTTCAGATATTCCACCACCCCCCCTATTTGGAAGGTTTGCCAGCAGAGAGTTTCCTCTCTCATCAAACCACAGATATATCCCCCTGGAGTTAGTTAAATATAATTTGAACTGGGTTCTATGGTCAGATGAGACAAAAGCAGAACCTTCTGGTCACAAACCCTAGAGATGAGCTGACAGCCATAAAGTAAAGAGCACGTAGTCCCTAGTGTGAAGTATGGTGGTGGATAAGCAATGCTATTTTTTTACTTCTTGTCACTTTCCAGAGTAGTTTAAAGGTCAAATGTAGTTACCTCTACTAGGAGGCCAAAACTGCGTCAGCTTTAGATCCTCTAGAGCAGAGGTCCCCCAACCACCGGGCCGTGGACCAGTATTGGTCCGTGAGTCATTTGGTACCGGGCCGCACAGAAAGACAGAATAAAAAATATTTTATTGATTATCAGAGTCTGAAAGATCTTTTATTTTGAAAAAAAAATCGCTCGTCTCGTTCACGTGATAGGGTACATCAAAATTTTAGCCCACAAGCTAGCAAAAATGAGTAAAAAAACAAAAGCACTTTGTTTTTAGTTGTATCCATACCGGTCTGTGAAAATATTGTTTTACATGAAACTGGTCCGTGGCACAAAAAAGGTCAGGGACCACTGCTCTAGAGTTATAATGAACAAAATCAAGCTTTTGCGGTTTCCATTTGTGCCCCAAACCAAGTGCAGTTGGTAAACGATGACATAATTAGTTTGCTTCTTTCTTTTTTGTTTTTTGCACTGGTGCCATGAGGCTAATGTTGCTAACAGCTAAGGTGAGTATGTACCACACCAATAACCTCCGCACAAACTGTATGCCTAACCACTACACATGTTAATTTGTTAAGTAATCTCAACTAGTCTTGCTTTTATGCTTTCTGACACTGTTTGAATACTGTTATCTATAAAAATAGACATATAGACTAACATGATAATACTTTGCATGAACCCTACAGCACTACTCTGACCCAGCCCTATTGTGGTAGTTGTCATATGTTGTCATAAATGTACATTAATATGTACATTAATTTGATGTCAGGACTTCCAATGCTGTAGAATCCGTCATGACACCAGTAATAGTAACATGACGCCGTTATATTAATGGACATACCCTTTCGTGATGACATAAAACATCGGCTACGATATGTTTATGGCATGGTCATGTCAGTGTTATGTAGAAGGGTGCAGATAAAGTGTTACCAGTAACAGAATATGACAAAGTGTCAGAAACTACACAAGCATGTTTATTTTAGGGTGTTTGATTGTTCATGCTAATGCAGAAGTTCCCATGTTAACTATATTCATACTTAGGACAACAAACACGTCTTCTCACCTCATCAAACATGAAAAGATGTCACTGATGGAATCACTCTTTAATAATATAAAACCTATTAAATCTATTAACAAAACATGTTGCTATTATGATGCCACTACTCCACAATGTTAAATATTTTGACTAATTTGTAGGAAAAAGGAAGAAATTTTAGTTTTGTCCATAAATATGGGCAGAGCCAGATGTGATTTATTAATGTTCAAGAAGGCTGAATAATACTGAGGAAGAAGTTTTAATTAAATTATCATCCAGAATGCTTCATATCTGAAAAGTGGTATCAGTGCTTCAGGCAGAAAACTGTGATTAATGAATATTATTAGGTAATTGCTTTTTAAATCTTTCATAACATATTGATGTTCCCAAAAACAGTTTAAAATACATTGTGTGGCCTGTCTTATCATATTTTAGTCCACACCACATGCTATCACTGGATAAAAATAGTATTATTATTATTGTTATTAGTAGTAGTAGTAGTAGTAGTGGTAGTAGCAGTAGTATTGAACCAACAACAGTAAAATAATGTCATCCCAAACTTTTGAACAATAGCATATATTTTAACATGAGTTTTTAAATATGAATTTATAAATTATGTCCAACATTTTGCATTTTAGAGGCCGCATTTCAAAGCTGTACCGGTCTCAAAGGCAGAAAAAAAAAAGAATGTCAAAAACTGAGAGATTTGTATCTAAAAAAGGGCATGAGTACACAGTTAAACAGTGGATAATCGAGATTTTAACAGGGTTGCTAACCAGCTCACCTGATTTGCCACTTCATATTTGCATAATTCTCTTTTATGAGCAGTAATGGAAGCTTTCAGTGTGAGCGCTGTCTGATCTCAGGGTTGTTTGGTTTGTAAAGTGAGCTCTTTTGTTTATCTACCTGCGTTTGCATCAGCGGAGCAGTAGAAATTGTTTAATATTCCACGCACTTTTATGAGCATGTGTTTTCTGGGCAACAACGTAGGAACTTTCCATAATAAAATTCTCATTAGAGTAATGACCTGAAAATGCACTCATTAAAAGGTAATTACATTTGCTTGATGAAAATGATAAATTGATACAATGGGAAAATGTCATCACAGTCAGAAACAGTAATTGAAAAGGGGGGATTTCATGATAGAACTGAATGATTTATCATCATCTATCTCGTGTGAAGCACCACACGGTTGCTATGGCCAAGGTTGGATCATCTTGGTCATTGACCCTTGGGGTACAGCCCAAAACCTGTGCTAGAGATATCATGTGTGTCACAGACAACTAGTAGAGCAGTAGGGAACTAAAAAGCACAGAAAAGTCGATCAAAATGTCTTAACTGATCAGCTACGCTTTGGAGTGAGAGAGAAATTATGTACACTTGATTTTTTAATGAACCATTCATTTAAAGGGCATCTATTCTACACTTTTATTGAATTTTATATTTTCCGTTAGGACTACTTATGACATCTGTTATTTTATGTACCAAAAACTGTCAGGTTATGTTCCGACCTCTCTTTATCCCTTAGAATTAAAGGCTGTTTTGTTGCTGTACCTTCAAGACTAATACTTGTAAATTACCACTGTTCTGGCAGGCTGCTCTGTATTGTGCCCTGTATTCAAATATACTGAACTGATTACTGTCTGAACTGAAACACTTCTTTAAACTTCATTGTGAATGGGCAGAGCAAAAATTCTGTTTCCCATGATACAGATTCCTAAATGAACAGATAGTTTTGATTGGTGGGTACTTCTATGACCAACTTGTTTTTTACTAGAACAAAACAGTGAAGGATCAGAGCACAGAGCCATATTTGTGTCTAGCTGTGATTAGTACCTTTCATGCATTCCACATTCGTGTTATTACAAACCTCCAATGACTTACACTCAGTGGTCATATATGAGATCCACTATCAACATCTGTTTTGTAACTAATTACCTGTTAAAATGCAATCTGTAATCTAATCCTAAGGATTACTATATTTAAGTAACATAATTAATTATGTTTCATTACTTTTGGATTGCCTTTTTAAATGCATGTACTTAAAAACAAACAAAAGAAAATCACATGTTCAATAAAGAGACTAAAAGAGGAGCAGTATATAAAATGTTTCAAACAAGAAGTACACAGTTATCGTTTCATGGGTGTGTAAGATCAGTTGTGCCTCAACCACTTATGCCTAAAGCTGCCCATAAGGGGGGGCTATTTAGCACTCAAGACACTTTTGTGTGCATTATTAGCTCAGACTTAATGGCTTGATAAGCCTTCTTAACATCCATGCTTTGGTGACATCACCAACACGCAAAGCTATAATGTAAGAAACCTCAAAGGTTCTAGTTTTAAACATGTGCAGGTTGTGTATGTACCACATCCACAGTGATGGTCGTACTCTTTTATTTTAAGGAGCTAATTTGCTTATTGACAGTGACTTACAAGCATAATGCACTTTAAAGACAAATTAAATTAACAAACAAACACATTTTTACTCATATTTGAATATCTCGCTCCCTGCCACATTTGTTAGGCAGCTTTAAACAAAATGATCCACTCTGAGTGGCCTTTATCTGTATCTCAAAGAAATTTGGGTAATAGGCTCCTGCTAAGTCTGCATCACTGTGGTCTTCATAGTGAGTGCTCATGAGTACCCCTCTGAACAGCAAAAGAAATGGGACACCCTACAGCCTCACAAGTTTCAGAAGTGCATTGTTTGAGACAGTGGATTAACCATGAGAAGGAGTTGGAGGAGGCGAGCCACCAAAGGGTTTTTTCCAAGTCCTGGTTTACACATTCTGTCTGGCCACTGGATTAGGGGTGGTAGCCAGATGACGGGCTGACTGAACACCCCAAGAGCTGACAGAACTCCTTCCAGAACCAGCTCATGAACTGCGGACCCTGGTCAGAAACCAGGTCCATGGGGATGCTGTGATGGAATGGGCCGGGGGTTGAGCAGTCCCACATACTTAGCTCTGGCTTCCTAACTGCTTGTACACACCTGGCAGGCTGCCACAAATGCCATGATGTCCCTTTCCATATGCAGCTACCACAAATCCTTCAGGAGGAACTCCAGGGTGCAAGTAACCCCTGGGCAGCTGTGACACGTGGAGTGCTTTAGGCCTCAGAGAGGTGGGGACATAGAGTCGGTCAGGGGACCACCTCCGTGGTCCAGCTTCCCTCAAAGTGCGACCCTGACGACTTTCTCGATGTCCCAATGGACAGGGGCAAGTATGCAAGCAGGGGTGATAATGGTCTCTGGGGATCCCTGAGGATGGAGGTTCCAACTGCACTGAGAGGGCATCTAGCTTAGCATTCTTACTGCTCAGTCAGTCGGAAAGTGTAAAATCGAACCAGGCAAAGAAAAGGGACCACTAGGTCTGTAGATTAAGATGCTTTTCCTGGGAGACCAGGAAATCTTGACTGCCAAGATTTCCAGGTCTCCCACATCATAGTTACATTCAGCAGGTATAAAGCGGTATGAATAGAAGGCACACTGATGGGTTTTGACATCCGATTTGGAGGGCTGGGAGAGCACCACACCCACACCCACATCGGAGACATCGACCTTAACTATGAAGACGGGTTCTGGATCTGAGAGTTGCAAGATAAGGCTGTGATTAGCCACTCCTTCAGGGGCTTCTGGCATCCACTCAAATATCCCCAGGTTTTCTTTTAATAAGGGCAGTGAGGAGTGCAGCTATATAAGCTATATAGGCCCCAATAATCTATGTAGGTGTGGGGGGCCCCCGTCATTCTTTCCCACAAAGAAGAACCCTACCCTACTGGCGAGGTGGAAGGCCATATGAACCCTTGCCCCAAGGGTTCCTGGATGTAGTCATCCATGTCTTTCTGCTTGGGACCAGAGAGGGACAGGAGCCATCCCTTGATTGGGGTGATGGCAGGTAAGAGGTCGATGGCACAGTCACATGGCCTGTGAACCAGCAGGAGCTGAGCCTTCTGTTAACTGAAGACCTCAGCGAGGTCCCAATATTATGAGAGCTTTTGAAACCTGCTGAGTATAGTGGATGGAGAAGGAGGTGTTACGTTATGGGGTTCAGCTCTGACACTGGGGTCCCCAAGCTACCACGGACTGAGTGATCCAGTCAATTTGTGGGTTGTGGCTTCGAAGCTGAGAGGGAGAGTGGGTGCTCCAGCGACACAACTGGTCATTTTACTAGCTGCCCCTATGTCAGTAAAGGTCCTAAGGTGTTCCTCATAGTCAGGAACCAGGGTTAGGGTGGCCAGGAGAAAAACCCCAGAGGCCTGGGGAGTGAAGTGGAGGCCCACTACAGATCCCCATTATTGTGATGGGCCAGTGTATTTTTCCAGATGTCAAGGGCGGTGGTTGAATGCCCCACAGTAAATGCACTGCCGCTCTCACTGGCAGGCTTCCTGCTCCTGGGGGGATAGCCATGCATGGCCTACACAGACTTCGCAATCTGTGTGCTTGTGAGTACTGCTTATAAGGCGCTTTGATGGCACTGATTCTGAGGGGGCACTGCACTGTACCTTCCCCTGGCGGTGCCAGGCCTGGGTCACCATCTAGTGGCCCCAGGCTGGCCCCTTACATATACAAACAGTTTACTAGGCAACAAATGAACAGGCCAGAGCTGGAATACAGTCATGTTAGTACAAGAACCTGGCTCATTATTGGACTCCCAAATGGGGTCTAGAGAAGGATAATACTGGCCTGATGTATCCAGCAAAACACTTCCAGCTAAACAGTCGCACTTTTTGCCTTTACCATCACCACTGCAGAATATTGGCATATTACCAGCAGGCTGTGGTATGTTTATTACATGAATCATCACAAGTTAAAGGAAAAAGAAATAACCAAATGCACTTAACATTTTATTTAAATAAGGTCAGATTCTCAGTAAAGTTGAATAAAGTAAATGACCAAATCCTGCTACATTTTTCTCCAGCACTTTACTTCAACTTGCTGACAGTCATGAAGGAAAACTGTGAGTCCACCAGAAAATATTCAGGAAGGTCAATTTAACGTGCAATGTGCTCAAATATTTAAGGTTTTATGAGTGAGACCTCTGGATTCCTTCTGGGCCGCAGATTAGCAGATGTCTGTCTCCTAACATTCTGAATTCAGTTCATGAACACCTTGCCAATTACCTGGCATATGTGACTGAGGCTGATCAGCATGGCTGAGGGAATAAGTGCCAATTTGCTATGTGCTAACATAACACGATGTTACATTACCTATAATAACATGATATTACAGTAAGGTATAAAAACATTTGCAGAAATCAGCATCATCGTAATGGTTATCCTCACACAAAGTAAGGCAACTTTCAAAGTGAAAGTTTAGATCACAGAAATGAACACAAATCCAGTGAGATCTTATTAGTGGTTTTAAATTTAAAAAATAAAAATAAAAAAACCTAACTAAATCGTTAGGTTGTAAAAGTAATCAAGTCATTCAGAGTGCTCAAGTGAGAGGACACAGATGGCTAAATGCTTTTAACGTCTTTAAGAAAGGAAAGCTATTACACAAATTGGTTACAAATACTTTGCCTGAATCTGACATTATTTTATGGTTTGGTCCAAAACAAAAAAAATATTTTTAAGCACATTCAAGGCACCTTAAGGCAATGTAGTACCCAAAGAAAACATTTTTAATTTAAATGTTATTTACCATTATTTTAAATTCTTAAAAACTGCGTTTTAATAATAATAATAATAATAATAATAATAATAATAATATATTCTGATTGGAATTAGATTCTGATTCTGTTTGAACTTCTTTTTTGTATGACAATTAATAACACCTTTACATCTATTCCATTACTTCCCTGTCCAGAACACTGCAAAATATGTGGATTTGATTTTACTTGATTCAAATGTGTACATCTGTACGTCTTTTTTAGTGTGAATGTGAGGTAATTAACCACAAAGATATTTTTAATATCCTTTTTTTTACCTACATTTACCAAAGGTGCAAATAATTATGGAGCTGTCTGTAACCCACAGTAAACACTTAGATCTACCTGACCCTTGGCTAGCTCGCTATGGTATGAATCCAGGATTTGGCTAAATGAATTTAGCTTATAACTAATAACTTACTGATTTTTTTTACTTTTGTCATGACAAGTTTAGCATAATTTTCTATTAGAATAAAGAGTGGTTCTTGCACTGCTTGGCCTAATTAGCTGTGGAGCTGTTCTGAGTCTTAAGTAACTATTATAAGAGGCCTTTTCTCTCTCTCTCTCTCTCTCTACCCTCTGCTCTTCCTTCCTTTTCACATTGCCATGTTCCCTTGTGTAAAAATAGTGCTTTATATTCAACCAATATTCTGCTTTTCTTTAAGAAAGCACAAAACAATAAAAGTGAGCTGCCTGGAAAATTGGTAGCAATGTAGCCATAGCTGAAGCCTTCTCATGAGAAAGCCAGTGTGTCGCTCTAAATCTCATATTTGCTCCACTGCTATCAGGGCAAGGACAGAGAGAGAGCAGGAGAACAGTAATAGATGGAGTGTTGACATGGAAGTGAGCCTTTACTGGTACAATGATGCACGATGCAATGGCTTTAGTCAAAATTTTATACGTAGACTAATGTTAGACTTCTTGTGCATATTAAAAGAACACACTACATATAACTAATTGGCTTGCCTTTAACTGGAAGATTACCTCACACCTCCCCATAATGTCTAATACATGTTTAGAGCCTTAGATAGATTAGACTAAAAAAGTAAGTGTTTGTAATAAAGTGGCCAATGACTGTATTTACACAAAGCTTAAATGTCAATATTAATAATCCTTATTAAAGTGGATTCAGAAAACGGTGGGAATCTGTAGCACTGATGTAGCAGTAAAATAGAGAGAATGTACATAAATTCTACGTACAAAAAATGTATTTTGTGATAATCAGGGTCATCCATTGGATTTGCAGAGCCACTTGTAATGTTCCTCAGTATGCTGTTAACATGATGACGTTATTTGAGGAAACAGCACTTCAATCTGTCTTTAACCTCAACAACATTGTCCTTTGGAGTTTACCTCCATTGTCATCATTAGTGCCACAATTTCATGCAAGATTAGGCATGCAATTGTGTGTTAAATAAGTGGGATGAGCAGGGGGTCCTAATGAAAAGAACGTTGCCAACTAGACTCACTGGACATTAAAGCATATGTGCAGGAGAAACCTCGCCTAGCTTTTGCTTTCTTCATTCCTCTAAGTCATCTCCTAGACACGGACATTGCTTGAGAATGCATGGGCAAAGCACTTTTTTTTCTATTAAACCTGTTTTATCTAATGTGCTTTGGGCGGTAAAACAAGTGTGTGTATGACTCCTCAGGAGATCTCAGGTGGCGGTCGCTAGCAAACAGTTGTTAGAGGAGAGCAGAATAATCAGTTATCATTTCCATGTGTCAGACCTCCAGAAGGCAGCATTAGCGCATCATTTAGCTACCGTTTAGCTACAGACACATTGAGACACAAGCCAATGCACCCAGCAGCACTGTACTCCTGTCTGCACAGCACCTTGTGCCTGATCCCCTGGGAATGCACTTCAGTAAGTCACTGTTCAGACACAAATGTGTTCTAGGATTTCATTAGTTTCTGTAAAATCATTGCTGTCATGTAGCTCCTACCATTCTTCTGCATCCCGAAAAGCACTGATCATTTGCTATGACACAGATGTGTCAAAATTCACCATAAACAACAAATTGCAGTGTAGTTTCAGTGTGTGCTGGAGTCACGGAAAGCTTGGCGAATGCAATGATCCATGGCGGCAATTGCAGAATGGTCCAGATGCTTTGGATTTGCTCCAGATGTCTTTGTTGGTCAAAACACAAGAGGTTCCTATGAGACGCTGTATTCCACTGCAAGGTGATAACAAGGGCAAATACGAACAATTTGCCTAGACAATAAAAAAGCATATTGATGAGGAGTTCTGGCTGAGTGGAAAATACTGCCTCTAGTCTCCCAACCGCTCAGGGTGACTTAGCCTTGCTGCTAATCTGTGACAGAGTATGGCAGTGAAGGAGCTCCAAAGGAAATCACACGAAAAGTGTTTAAGCCTTTAGCCCCCAAGGCATTCGGTAGCGACATGAGTTTGTACACTGCAGACTGTCAGACGGAGGGTTAGATGTCAGTTATCAGCCAGTGGCACTGGCCTGTTTTAACACCAGCTGGAAATATGACAGCAAATTGCAATACTTGCTATACTATATAGTATAGCAATGCCATAACAGGTGTCATAGGCTGTCATATGTTGCCATGGCGTATTATGTTCATTAACATAACACTGTCATGTTACCGATAACCAGTAATTGTCATGACAGATGCTATGTTTGATTTAAATTTTATTTAAACTGTTATGACATCAAACACTGTAGGATCTGTCATGACAATTACCAGCAAGAATAACATAACCATTGTATTGTAATGGGCATTATCTGTGATGAAATCTCATGACAGCATATGACCGCTGCCATGACATGTTTATTCTGTTTTATATAACAGGGTTTAAATAAAGCGTTCCCCAATAGCCTTACTATAACAAGGACCTCTCCTTCACTATGAGTTTGAATTGTTGAACAGAATGGGATCAAATGGAGCTGACCGTAGCTAGACGTTGTAGCTAAAGTTGTATTCTACTCTATGCTCAAACAGTTTTCTTATCAGCTGTGTTCTCCTGCAGGGCAGGGTCAAAGCCTTTTATTGCGGGTTATCAAAGGTCCGTCCTGAATTAGAAATTGCGGCACTGCCAGTTTCTCTTGGCACCGCTGTGAGCAGAGCTCGTAAACAAATGGCTCAGTCTGACTAGCGGAGCACTCACAAATGGAATTACATGCTCTGAGAGCAGAATGCAGCACTCTGCCAGAGCAGCCAGAGAGAAAAATGTCCCATTTGTCTGAATATGCAGGCAGACGCTGCACGGGTGATGGTCGAGACACACCATTAAATGTCACTGAGACGGTCACGGAGACGGTGACTTGCGAGCTGTCACGCAGTTCCACCTGTCATGTGCTGGTAACTGGAGCTCTACATACTCCGAAAAGTTCACATTCACTTACTCACAGATTCTCTCAGTCATTCAGGCCCTCTCTGTCTCACTTACATAATCACCCACTACTCACTGTCTCCTTCACTCACTCGCTCACTCACTTACACAGTAACCCATTCACTCACTCACTCACTCGCTCACTCACTTACATAATCACCCACTACTCAGTGTCTCCTTCACTCACTCACTCA
>JBBPCZ010000040.1:17837511-17871091 GCA_037974445.1 Brycinus macrolepidotus | reverse complement strand
GTCTATGTATTTGAATGCAATGTCATTAAAGTCCCTGTTGGTGTAATGGTCAGATGTCCCAATACTTTTGTCCATATGGTGTACTTAAGCGATTCATGGTAGTTGACACAGACCTGCATAAACACTTACAAGGGCTTATTCTGACAGGTGTCAGTTGTCATTTTCTGAGGTGAAATGACATAAACATAGACTAAGGCAGTCTTTACAACATCTAACAGTTGTAATAATAAATGGCTTTATAAATGTTTATGTAGGTATTGGTCAGTTGTTATGAATGGTTTATATACACGTCATGTGTACATGTGTACGTGTTAAAACCTTAAATAAAAGCCTTTGGTGAAGTTTTACCAGACTTTTTATTGTCTAATTTTCTGTTGGACAGCAGTGATCTGAGGGCTACAGAAATGTTCGTTAGAAGCACTCTGTGCTTTTACCACATGGTTTTAGTGCTTTTACCGCAGAATAACAGATTCCTGTAAATCATTACACTGTGTTGTATAACTGCTAGCAGATATGTGGCTTTTAGCAGGACAAATAGTCTAGTATCAGCTTGCTAAGATACCAGGGAGTGTTATGGTGCGCGGATCATATCCTGAAGTTTAATGGGTTTGTTTGTGTGATGGTGGGCCACTCTGCCCTGGTGGCATGCTCCTCGACCCATGGTGACCGGTTCAAGTCTGCAATTTTGGAGGCGGCCAAGAGGTCAGTCAGAATGACGTCAGATGCCGGTTTGGCTGCACCAGCCATATGTTGGGGGTCTATGGTGTCAGCACAGCATTCCACAAACACCAGAGAGGATTAACTACTGTAAATCATGCTGTCGGTACACATACACATACTCACACACCTTTGTTTTTAAACAGTGTTAGGATGTGGGGTCATATGTAAAGTCTCATGTGAAGTATATAAATTATATGTTGTCATAACAAAAACATATATATATTTTTTGTTTGTTTGTTTGTTTGTTTGCTTGTTTGTTTTGTTTTCAAATTAATCTAACTTATGTAGCTCTATACAGGCAAACAGTTGCATTGGTAACATTTCCTTATCATTAAATTAAAAGCATTTTTATTCCCATTTTGAAGCAGTACCATTAGTTTATTCATCATTAATGTAATGCAAAGAACAGCTTCTGGGTTCAGATGATGTCAAAAAATAAAAATTAAACAATACGAAGATACATTTTTTTCAGACAACACAAATATTTTCAGTTGATGCAAAAATTGTTATTTGCCTAATGTAATTAAGTCAATGTAAACCTGTAAAATAACTACAACTCAAAATTATACAAATATAAATATGATTATTTGCGGCAATTGTTCTTGAATTAACTGAGAACCTCTAACTCAACAGATAAATGTGACGCATATACAATTGCTTAGAATAAAATTCTGTGCTTGACTGATGAGAGCACTACATGAACATTAGTATAAAACACTAATTAAAGGACTACTCCATTACTAACAAACAAATGGTATCAAATTGGTCAAGCCTCTAACTTCTAAGCTCAGTATCAAAAAAGAGTTTTTTGCATTTTCAGTTTTAAAATACAACCCATGAGGAAACGAGGAATGTTTTTCTTTTCCAACTCAACATGAATCACAAACCTTTTCCTTCTACACTGTGATGTATTTCTGAACGAAATGTGGTATCGTGAGTGGGCTAAGCCTTTTCACTCCATGATAGATGGGGCTGGTGGATATGAAGAATGGTATTGGTTAATATTATAGTTCTCGTCCGCTGGTTATACAGTGACACAACCAAAAATCAGAAGACGTTTTAGAGGCGGCAAAAGCTGTTACATTCTGATGGAAGATTACAGTAAAACATTTGTCTTTTAAACGATATGATACGATGAACTGTGCTCAATTTTATGAACTAACTAGGTAAATAAAAGGTCTATTTTGATTTTAGATTGACAAAGTCAGGACGGTGGTCTGATGGTTAGGGAGCTGCCCCTGCGATCAGAAGGCCGTGGGTTTGAATCCCAGGACTGCCAGTGGCACCACTGACACACCCTTGAGTAAGGTACCATCCCCACACACTGCTCCCCGTTGGCTGTTCACACTGTAAGTTACTCATCTACGGTATTTATACCCAGCATTTGTACATGCATCATAGTGTATTTTCATACTGAGTTTTTTTCTGGATGTTTTTTATTGGGTTTATTTATACTTTATATTGTTCTTGTGTATATTGGTCTCTGTGTGTCTGTGCAGTCATAACATGAGCAGTTTCCTCTGGGATCAATAAAGGTTTCTGTTTCTGATATTTTGTCCCAAGACACACATTCATACTCACACCTTTACACTCACATACACATAGTAGTGAGAATAAAAACTGGATTGAACCATCCTAGTTTGAACATTAAGCATTGATAACACTCGTTGACACTGATACCCAGTTTTCTTAAAGTCTCTGGTGGGTTGCAGTAATTCTGTGCCACAGAATTTAAATGGCAGATTAGTTGATCGCCACAACAGCTTCCAAGTCTCTTATATGAGCTCCCTAATTTTGCCATTGTATGTTGCAGAGGATTGTCCTATCAGAGTAGAATTTCTCATTAAAAGGAAGATCATGTTTGATCCTGGCAATGGAGTGAGTGCACATGGTTGGATGGGCATCTGTGGCCTCCGAGTGTAATGATTTGGCTCCCTCTGCTGTCACCCTCAGCAAGCCTGATTTAAACACGAACATCAATTCAACACAATTATTGAACACAGTCAGTAGGTGGAAAGAAAACTATGTTCAATGCACGCTCAGTTGTGTTCACATCACGTTTTGCAGGTTCCTTAAGCAACTGCACTCTATGGATCCACCAAACCCTGGAATTACGTTCAGTTACGAAACTTAAGAAGTGTTATGAAGTAACTGCAATGGATTAGATGAATTCATCAAACGTTATGTAGTCATGAGGGTGAGGAACTGAAATGTAGGCCCCGCAATACAAGGCGTTAATTCAATATTATGGACAAACTTCATAACACAAGTTCATTCATTCATTTTCTGTAGCTGCTTAAACTTCACTAGGTTCGCGGGTACCCAGAGCTCACACCTACGGTCAATTTAGAATCCCCAATTCACCTGACGTGCATGTCTTTGGACTGTGGGAGAAACAGGAGACCCCGGAGGAAACCCATGCCACCACGAGGAGAACATGCAAACTCCACACACACATGGACCAGGATCTGGATTCAAACCCCCAACCCTGGAGGTGTGAAGCACAGCTCTACCCACTGCCCCATCGTGGGGCCTTACACAAGTTATGGAGGGTAAAGCAGTGATGCCAAATTCAATCTGCAGGAAATCCACGTGGAAGAAGAGCCTCAACATGAAGAACCAGATGTCATAAGACAATATACATCAAGATCAATAAAGTCGGTAACTGCATACTTTCACTGATCAGGAAAAAGTGAAGCTTCACATAACTGCTTATAAATGGCTCATGAATAACATCATATTTACAATTGCTATTATGATTTGTATTGGGCAGTTATTGCAGTTCTGAAAGGCCCTGGTTTACCTATTATCTAAATGGGATGACATGAAGTGTATATGAATTGATAGATAAATAAATAAATAAATACATACATACATACATGCATAAATAGGGAAGCAAATCACTGACAAGACAGATCATATCACAGGGATCAAACAGCCTTTTCACTTGCTTTTTTAAATGAAAGAGTTTGATGTTGTATATAAAAAAGTTTCAACACGTATCTATCACTCATGTCACAGACATTACAGTCCATAAAAACAGTCCACTTTGAAAATATTCTTTTTCTGATGTCACAAAAATAATATAGTTACATATGTCTGAATATACATACATATATACACATATATGTATGTTTAGCCCCATGAATTTATATTTAAGTGACAGCCCAGACAGGGCACAATACAAAGCAAGGTTTTGGTGTGTTAAACCACAAAAAAGTCCTCAAGGTCGGAAAAATCTAAAATCTAGAATATGGGCCTTTTAATGAAATATCTTCTTGTATTTTATTTTATTTTGAGGCCAGCCTATGACTTATAACTTTTGTAAAAACAGGCTGTATTTCTTTTTTACATGACCATTTCTCTGCATCCTTTAGATGGCCTTCAGGACTCAATGGGCAGACATTAGTAAATGCATTGGTTTTCATGACATTATGACAACAATGAATTCAAAATGGGCTACTTTTGCTTAACCATACTGACTTCAAGAGTCCAATTTGCGCTTACAGTGTTTATGTTCTACGTTAAACTCTTCTATTTCTAAGAAGCGAGGAAAACATGGGCCCTGTAAAGTAGGATACATTGTAAACCTGCCCCGAAATGTCTGTCAAATCTGAATCTCCGTGCTGGATATGAGAAGGTCAGTGTCAGGTATCGTGATGTTGACTGATATGTCCTGGTGATTTAACCAATGTGGGGCCAGCGTCTCCTGCCCATATCATTAACCACTATAAAAAAGAACTGAAACCGTCTCATACAACAGCTCATTAGATGCTGCTAGTGACTTCTCCCACTGTTGGGTTCAGTCAGTACAACACAGTAAACAGAGTCACACAGGTTCGTCAGCTGACTTCTCCTCGCACAATGAGGCCCACTCTCTATGGCCTCCCTGGAATCTCACTAAGGGTGGGGCTACCAACCATCGTATGAGTTCATAATGACATTATTACAGCAGAGGAGCAGTGTGTCCTCTCTTTGTTAACAGCTGGAGAATAAACATGCCATGGGCTAAAGTTACAAAAGCATTTCTGAGCTTTCGGGCAGCTTGTTTTGATGTTTGGAACCAGATTGGCGATTAGGAACAGCACACATATTTATAGATGCAAAAAAAAAAAAAAAAAATGACTACGACAAACAGCTAAAGTAATCCTCTTTTAATGAAACATCTTCTTTATACATGATAATGAGTTCAAAATAATTTTCCCAGTAGTCTCTCCAGTCAGGATAGTTCTTCTTCAAACATATTGTACATTCAGTACATTGTAGCACTTTTTCAAATAATGTTCTATATTTATAGTAATGTATACTTTTTATTTATAAAGAAAAAAAGAAAGAAAAAAACCCCCAACAAATATTGCCACATATTGCACCATGAGCGTTTCAGCCTTTGATGAGTAGAAACCCAAATCTCGTTCTGACTCGGTCTCCAAAGGCATCCGTGAAATGAAAATGTGGTTTCAGAAGGCACTACAGTTAGATCTTATTTTGATTGGTTTCAAAATAAAATAAACTCGACACTCCTTCAGAAAACATCACAAATACTCCATAGGACGAAGAGGGAATGCCTTCGGTCGCTCCGTTTCACTGTAAGGTGGGGGGGGGGGGGTCTGTGGATGTTTGTTTTGGCTGGGAGAAGTCAGATTGGTTTGTCTGAGGAGTGTGCTCTCTTTGGAGATCGCCTGGCCGTCCTTGGGGAAGGCCGGTTTGGACGTGGGGTCACCGCTTCCTGTCCACACAGCGGACAGATGTGGCGTTGCTCCATCCACAACAGGAAACGCCTTGTCTGCTGGGGCCATGGAGGCTGGAGAGCTCCGAACAACACCAACACAGCCACTAACAACATGTTCTCTCTGAATCCCACACATCTGCACAACTGCACGTCTGAAGGCCGCACGGCCTCATTTAACGAGCAGGAATGTCTCAACCCACAAGCAGCAGCTGGTTACTGACACACACTTCCATTCAAAAGTCCGGAATCACAATTTTTTAACAATGCAAAACCTCTTTTTGCAAGTATAAAATGATACATGCTGCATCAAAGTGAATGCCATGCTGGTACAATGCAACAGGTTTCATTTTCAAACTTAAAAAATGGCTCATGATTAAAACGGGGTTGTACACAAACACAATATGCTACAATATCTATACAACTGAAACTTTTTTAAATCTAAGCTTGCTTTTTTGGTAAGAACTGTGTTGATGTAATATTTTATTTAAGCCACAATTTCATCATGTAGACTTCTTTCAGTTTAGGAAGCTACAAATTATTAAAACATTTCTTTGTCCAGAAAAATGAATAAAGCCGTATCCATTAAGAGCTGAGTATCATCTAGAATGAAGTTATAATAAAATGAATATGCAGGAGAGATCTGAATTGACATGTCTATTATTATGATTATGATTGATGATAATAATAATAATAATAATAATAATAATAATAATAATTCAATTGAAATAGATTATTATTAAATAAAATAACAAAAATGACTAATATAACAAGTAATTTGCCACCTTTGAATGATGGAGTAGCAATGAAGTATTCCCTTAACCAGGACTGGTCAAATGTAAAGTCATCAGGGGTCTTAAAGAACAACATCGTACGGCCGACAATTTGGTGCCTGAGGAAGGGATTACAATGAGGGGCATTTATATACTTTTATATACCATATTCTATAGAAGTATATAAAATGACTGTAAACAAGGGAAGGGTTGACACGTCCTACCTGCACGGTTAAACACATCATTTCCAACAGAAATGTGCTTAGATTCAGAGGCACGGTACAGGTTCGGAACCATAAGACAATATTACAGCAAACAGGCCTCCATATCAGATCATCATAATAAAGAACTTTAGGTCAAAGGAAACTGACAAGCGAGCAACAAGCCACTCCTGTCCTCAAAATATGGAGTGTACCATGTAAAGTGATACAGGGTAAAAATGCCCCTGTTAAATTCCCACTGTAAACATTTGATTAGAGTCACATACAAACATCTCACTGAAATAACAAAAAACTGCCGATCACAATTTTCCTCCTCGCATAAACAAGTGCAATACTCTCAAGGGACGGATCTAATCAATGGCTCATTTTCCTCCTCTTGCATCGTTCTCTTTTCCTGTGATATAAAATACTTAAGAGTAGTAATATTATCATGCTCACATTATTTCTAAATATTATACATATTTACTGCTACGTCAAACAAAGAGGACTTTCTACAATACAGAATGCAAGTTTACTGATGGTTTGAAAAGTGAAAAGTGACTGAATCCAGAGGCAGACTACAACTGGAATGGCTAGAGTGGTCCTACAAAGGGGGGGAATTCTTATAGCCTGCCATATTGCAAATGCCCTTTGATATAATGTCTATATTACTCTGTGAATGTAAACTTCAAATACATATAATTAGCTACAAAATACAGAGATATTGAAATAAAAACCTTCACAAACAAAATACGTACCGAGCCTGGACACGTACATGGCTTTACAAAACTGGTAGAACCTCACAGAACTTCTTAGTCCCTTCTCTGCACTGCACAAATGAGTCCAAATATATTTAAGCTTTGTCAATATATTTTACATTACATTAAATTTTCTTGGTGGGCTTGCTAATCTAAGAACTTGAACTTGAAAACTACTACTGATTGTTTAGAAGAAGAAGCTTTCTTGTTTGAGGTAGGGGTGCGCAGAGGGACTTGACCCAAATTCACCTTTTTAAAAATAGCTTTGCTGGTCCAGGGTTCCCCTGAGCTTCGCTGCATTTTAAGGAGCACTTTCCACAGGAAGAACCACAGGGGAGCGTTACAAACAGTAATCTCTGGACTGTGAGTAAAAGGACAAAGTATTTCTCATCATTTCTGGGGTGAACACCAGAACGCAAAGAGGCAAACGAACCAGGTGTGAATACGACTGTATCCACAATTCTACACTTACACATTTGTGCAAAACCAGTGAGGAGAGTTATTGTCATCGCGGTCACAGTACATTCAGCGGGTCCTGTAGAAGCCTGCAGTGTTTTTTCACCTGTTCACCTGAGGCTCAGTCGCTGTGCTCATCTCCTCGAACAGTGCTTTGGGTCCTCAGCTCCTGTTCCTGAAATAACACAGTGAACCCATGGCTAGCCATGAGTCGGACGTTTGCCTCTGATTTTTGTACGTACCCAGCATTCCTCTTTTTGAGGCGTTGATTGCACTGTCATAAAATAGCCTATATTAGGTTATAGCTTTACTAATAGCCTAATATTAGGCTTAAAAAAAGCTCATGAATGGACAAAAACAAGCTAAACCACAGAACCAACAGAAAAAAACTAAACTGAAGGAATATTTCCAACACTGCACTACTGAAAGACAGAACTAAACCAGGATCTGAGTTGGCCTGCTTGGATTGGAGTGTTCTCTTATGTTTGAAACAAGTCCTTACGAACAGGCTTAAAGGCAAACTGATTCTAGATTTGCAAGAATGGGGACGTCTGCAAAGCTGCCTTTCACTCAGTGCTTCATCCCACCATTAGGGCCTCTGATAGACCAGTTCTTTATGTAGCATTCATCCAGGTTCGTCCCAAGGAAGCTGCACAATCTGACCTTAAAGTCACCTGTAATTCTGCAAGAGGTAGCCATTTCGTGCACCTTTTATCACACAGCCAAAAACGAAACTTCTGTGCAAAGTCTATTAGGCTGGTCCAGTGTAAGCACACAATTTTGACTTCTTCTTTCAAAATAAAGCTAGTATTGGGCACTTGGAGAATTACATGGATGGTTCCCTGTTCAGTATCGCCTTCTTTGGCCAGTGACCTCCTTAGGTGTAGCCCAGATTCTCCATCTCATTGCGGTAGCGCTGTTCGGACACTTTGCTCTTGTGTTGTTTGCTCTCCAGGTGCAGGCGGAAGTCGGCCTCCTCGCTGGCCCCCGAGTTGCACATAGAGCAGTAGAACTGGCCACTGGGTGTCACACACATGGCCAGGTCCCGTGGGATGCGCTGCCTTGGCCGGGGATTGTAGTAAGGCCCTGAGATGAACATCAACAAAGTCGTGAGTTCACAGTGTGCAAAGCAGCATTCTGCCTGCAGGCAGAAATATATGCACGTGCCAGCAATGATGCATATGTAGTCTAGATATGTCATATCATATACAACACGCATTCATACATAACAAGGAGAAGAGAAGAGAAGGGAATCAGATGAGAATCACGTGACATCCCATTTGTATGTGCATTCACATTTATGACGCAAAGATTCGATGCAGATGTGGTCAAGAGTAAAATGTACATCAACCCAATTTTCTGTTTACTTACTTTTTAGCTGCATTGATTTAATTTATTTCACTTCAAATCAAGTGAACTCAAAGCATAGGAACATACACACTACACACGCAGAAATAAACATTTGCACGCAGCTGCTTGCAGCTCTTTACTGATGCCCTCAGCATGAGCTTATGAGAGCAGATGCCAGTAGCCTTAGGGGAAGACAGGCCTTCCATGACCACAGCACTGTCTATCTGAATGTGGCATCTTAAAGAGCCAACATAATGAGCAATCATGCATTCTTCAAACAGAACCTAACTAGATAAGCTGAAGTATTAATACCGCTGCAGGCAAGAATTATAGTCAGTTGCAAGAAAGGACTAAATCTCATTTATTTTTTGGATGGAATTTATGCCTCGCTATTTCCGGAGTGTTTATTTTTTTCAAAATATGATTAAACCCAGAGCTGGGGCAGCGCTCTGTGTTGTGATCTATGATTCATCTTATAGCCTGAAGATGCAATGTGCAGAGTGTGTGTGTGTGTGTGTGTGTGTGGGTAGGGGAGAGACAGGGACTATGTGGAAGGGTCAGGGAGGGCATGTGTGATTGAGACCTGCCACCACGCGGGTGACGTCCAAAGCGCCGAGCTGACGTGGGGTGGAGTATCGGTTTGCAAACACCAAAGGCCTGGCGCCGTGCCTGCATTTAGCGAGACTACTGCGGTACGCCGGATTTGTGCAGGCCGGTCCGCTATCGCTGAACGCTGCTGCCAGCCTCTGAAACAAGGTCCGGCTGCCAAAGCATGGATCAGAAATTTAGCATTTAGCGCCACTGCTCTGACCACTGGCCAGAAACTAAGCCCTGCAGGCCACTCTCCACACAAGAGTGCAGGCATGTGACCATCACGACCATACTGCCATCTAAAGCTAGCGACTGCATTGTGAGAATTCAGCTTTAGATCCCACTACTCCTGGATAATCCACTATAGACCGTCTACAGAGGCTCACTTAATAAGAGACTATCTGGTGAAACTCACTCAATTGTCAGAGATGTCAGGGTTAGGGTTAAGACTAGAACCAAAATCAGGGTTTTATTTGTTTATTTCAATTAAGGTGTTATTTATTTTAGACCTTTAACAGTTGTCTGACATATGTCAATAGCATGAAATGCGTTTATGGTGATGTTAAAAGATATTAAGTTGATTGCGAGTATATGACAAGGTAAGAATCTACAAGGCTGTAGACTGGCCTATCTAAATGAAGTGTTAGTGATATTTGAAATGGCAAAAAATATGTTTTAAAGAAAGGGCATGATTTCAAGTCAATATTGAAAAAACTGAATGTTTTGAAAATGTTAACTGTAGAACTGACACGTCCTCAAGTCTCTTATTTGTTTCTTACATCCCTCTTCTGCAGAAAACACTGTCAATGATAAAAACTAGACACTTGGGTGCATCCTATCAGACAGAAGTGGGTGGGGAAAAAAGGAACGGCTTATCTTGTTCAGATGAATGGACTGTTTTTGGATTCAAATTGAAAGGGGCTTCAGTTTTAGCATATTTTGTGTTTGATTTGAATCTGTCCAAAAATGTATGTATTGTTTCTTCCACACTTTAAACATATACACACTGATAATTAATGTGTTTATACGTATATAAACAAAAGAAATGAAACAATACATACATACATACATATAATGTTAATTAACACATGTTGGAAATAGTATACAATTAACACATCACACAATTAACACAATTCAAAACATGATTATCCACATTAACTGTGGCTCTCTAGCTCCCACGTGTACCTGGCATGGCAGTGTTGATGTGTGTCCTGCGATTCTTGTTGAGTCTGTACTCATTCCCTTCTTTTCTGGAACGTCTCTGTGCAAGGTCTGCTGTATCTCTGTAAAAACAGCTCTGTGAGGATCTTTTTGTCCATCTTTGACACAGAATAACACATAATGTCATAGTGGTTATTAAATAAGCTTGCTTATGAATTATAAATGATGAGTTTCGAGGAAACTGCTTTGATCATGGTAACACCATAGCGCTGAAAATGTAAGATGATGCTTTGTGCTGTTCAAAGTAAACCACTTTAATTATGTCTGTCATAATTTTTCTCCTCCCACAATGGGTAAGCGGAGACTAAGCTGGGCTTGCTGGGTTAGATATGATCAAGTGTTCAGCAGGATGCAGTGTCCTATCTTCCCACTCTTGTTATCACTCGCAGCCACACGGGTGTTTAAACGAGCTCCCTGGCTATCACTGAAAGACACGCGGAAGCTAAAACCAAACGGAAAAAATCTTTCCTGCATGCAAAACTACAGGCTAGGCATAAACTTCCCCTTTCACTTTCCTGAACGGACGAGGATCTTCTGTTCAAAATGACCTTTAGGCCTGCCCTATTCGCTCAGATCCAGACCTCAACCATTTCAAAAGCAAACCACACTATGATGGCGTCATTTCCACAATGGCTTCTGCGTGTTTGCCCATCTAAGGTTTTAGGATACTTTAGAAATTTCTTGATACTTTTCAGTTAAATAAGAAAAATATCTGAAAAAGTTTGGGTTGCTCAGCTTTCATCAAAGGTAAAAATAAACACCTGAAATGTTGTGTCTTGTGTACTGATGAGTCACGGCGAAGGGATTAAAGGTGTGGGCTTTAGCATTATTTCCAAAGTAGTACTGTCACAAACATGGTCTCAACTATATTACTATTAATAATATAATCATTGTGTTTTATATTAGACAATTGGGGGAAAAGGCTGGAAAAACATGCTCATTTGTACTGAAAACATGTTGAAAAACTAGATATCCAGATATCCAACTCACGAGGAGCTGGCGCTTTGCTGGGCTTCGGCGAGTCTGAGCCTCTTGGCGTGGTTCTTGCCCTGGTAATGGGCGTGGGCCACGGCGGGGGAGCTAAAGGATGCGTCGCACAGCTTGCAGTAGTCGTTCTCTGTGGCCAGGATGACCCTGCTGGGGCCCTTAAAGGGCGGCTGCAGGCAAGAGAGAAGTAGAGGCAATGAAAGACTCCCTGGCTCAGAAGCTGTCTCTGATTACAATCACACTGGCTTTGCTGAATGAAGACTTACAGAGTGACACCACACAATCAAACTACACTTAAAGCTCTGGCTTTCTGTCGGTAGACTGTGAAAAAGGAAGGCGCGTGTGGTGCAAGGCATGCCGTGTTGCCTCTACTGTGTACAAAGGCTGGTGAAGTGGAAAGGAAAAAAAAACATGTAGAGTTCTACCTGCTTGGCCACTGCGGCGGCAGTCTCTGTGGGTGGAGAGGAGAGGGACTGCTGTGAAACTGGCTCTACTTCCTCTGGTATTCTGATAGGGGGTGGCTGCTGACTACCAGCATAAAAATTTCGCAGTTTCTTGCTGTGGTTTTTGCCCTGGAATAAAATAAATGAATGCGTCATGTTTTCGCGACAAGGACTGTAACCAGAACATCATGAGTAACACTATTAGCATTCTTGTATTGAATAAGTTCATAAAGGAAAAGGGATCATGCAAAACTTAACCGCATCAAGGTCAAGTAATTATTAATATTCTACAAATATGATTTTGCATCAGAACATAAACAAGTTCCATATTAAACTGGGAAGACACAATTTTTGAAGGAGTAGAATAGAATAGAATAGAATAGAATAGAATAGAACAGAACAGAAAGTGTACTGCTATGCATTTTTCAGTAAAGATTGTTCACCTGATAGTGGGCCTGTGCTTGCTGGGCTGAGTTGAGTGTGACGTTGCACAGTTTGCAGTACAGAGGCTTACACAGCTCCTCCAGCGTAGTGTCCTGCTCAGGGCCCGCTTTCTGGGAATCCTCCTCAGGGAGTTGATTGGAGACTGGGGGCACAGTAATGGGGGAGCTAGGAACCAGCTGCAGGTGAGGAAGAGGCTTGGCAGGCAAGGGACTGCAGAGGGGAAAAGCAAGGGGGTCTGGGGGCATCATCACCGGAGGCGGCCCCAGGGTCTGGCTGGGGGATACTGGCTGAAAGGCCTGAGACTGTTGCTGACACATTAGATTCAGAGGTGGCTTCAGAACAGCCTCTGGACCTGAAAGCCAAGCCACATATAACACATAAGGATCAGGGGAAAAAAAAGAAAAGAACATGGCAAAGAAAAGAAACGATAATGCAATCCCCTGTCGAAAAGACATATGCAATGAAGTGCAGCAAATTAGCCTCCCTCAGAATAGCACGGCTGAACTGCACTGAGGCTGACAGTTTAGTGAGCAATGTACGGCTGTCCTCAGCCCCCGTGTTTAAGACACAGAGCCTCCTTCTAGCAAGAGTGTTCCTTTCTGCATCCCCCACTATAGATGTGATTACAGCTGACTCCTGCCTACTTGACTGTGGACATTTTTGGCCCTAATCTGTGACCACATTGCTTCAGCGGCTCTGTGGCTGAGCGGCGGGATTGGACAGTCAGCTGCTGCACTGCTGTCCCAATGTTTCCACTGTATCAGTTCTGACGACAATTCGGTGGACTGAAATAGCATCAGAGTGCAAGGGACTACTGTTTTGCTTCCGCTTAAACAAACGGAGGACAGGTCAATGCCAGTAGGGTTTTGAATTAAAGGCCTGAAATTTAAAGGAAGGAGAAACATGTACCAAGATCTCCACACGATTCCAAATTCACAACTAATCAGAATAACATCGTTTCAGTATAGATTTGAGCTATTTATCCGCATGCAAAACTATTCCTCACCAGTTCCCATTCCGCCCCCTCGATCTTTCTGATGCCAGAAGACAAACCTGATATGTCTTGGTCATCAGAGAACACAAGTCCAGAAATAGGCCCAAACAGGACCAACATAGTAGCAGATCAGATCAAGGTCAGAGGGACAACTCTGTTTTTCTTCCACCCAGATTTTATCCATGGTTTTAACCTACAGACAGGCAACAACTGCAGTGGACGCATCACTTTTTTTTCAGAGTGGGTGGAAGACGGCACAAAATCTTTCAGTGAAAGACGCAACCCTTAGGCATCTATAATGCAAGCCGCGCTGAGCACACGAGAAGGTAAAGGTAGAAACTGTTTGGTGCAGGAGCTTGTCTTACAGCACCTGCTGGTGCAGAACACTGGTGAGATATTTCTCCTGTTTCCGATCAAGGACTTGCATTCAGATGTGCCATACTTTGCTGTAAATTGCTGTAAGAAATAAGGTTTTAGACAAACAATGAAACATGTCTTTTCAGACAAGCCAAGCCATGCTTCATCTGCAATCTGATCGCAACGTAAAAGCAAAAGCAAAACCACATTTGATCCTATAGGAATGGTTTCTATAGGAGTATGCTGAATAAAACTTGGTGTGAGCCCACCAAAAGTCTTCTCAAACAAAACACACTGTTGGAGCCATTATCCTGATCACTGTCTGCTGTTTAGACTGTTTGATAAGAGATGACTCACTCCTGCTTTAGTCCAATACAGCAATTCCCTCCCAGCTGTGGATGCACATGCACTGTGAGGGCCTTGGGCTTTTCTGCAGGATATCAGTGTGGTGGTCATTACTTATACATTTGAAACAGCTTATAAAAGAGTATTTACTGAATTAAGGCACGTTTTGAGCAGTCAGTGACCCCCTGAACACCTTTAATGATGGATATTAGCTGATCTGAACAGCTGCAGAGCAAAATCTGCTCAGAGGAAAGTTGATGCTCATCAGGAGAGAGAGTGAGAGGAGATGAATCAGTGATTATGAATCATAAACCATCTCCATGTGTTAATAAACACGGTAACCTGGATCAGTCCAGCCACAAACACTGACAGACCAAACTAAAGCAGTTCATTTCTGTTCGAGAGTACTGACAAGCCCTGGAAAGTGTAACGAATACGAACAAAAATATTAGAATGCAAATAAGAACACGTGAGACAGTTAATGTTGTATTTTTCACCTCCTGCTGCAGCAGGAAGGATGCAGAGCCTCTGCCTCGCCACACGATGCAACGATAAAATATATAAATATACACATCACAAGCTGCCCTACCTGGAACCGGAGGGAAATAAGGGCTGCCGTTGCCGTATGTGACAGGCTGAAGGCTGTACGTGCTGCAGTAATCGGCACTTGGATAAACTGCATCTCTATTCTGGACATTCATCGCCATCTTCCCGCATCCTTCAGAGCCGCACAACTTCTTCCAGCCAGACGCGGACCTCGCCTGACGCCTCCAGAAAAGGGGTGTCGCCTCAAGGGAGGTCTGGAATAAAACCGAAAAACGAAACCCATTTTGCTGGTATTTGCCATCTGTTTAATTGTTGTCTATATTATGAAAATGATACTGAAACCGTCACCCAGATAACAACACTTAGTCTCGAGAAAATGCAACATTCAGATTTGAAACCACCCTCTTTGGGGTTGGTACGGTCCACATCCAAGCGAGAACTCAGAAATGTGATTGACAATTTTGCACTTCAGTATAATGAGACAGTACAGACAGACAGTACCAACAATCAGGCCCTAAATAAACCTAATAATAACAGAAATAATAATAATAACAACAATAGTAATTATTATTATTGTTGTTGTTATTATTATATAAAATAATAATCAATCATTGTAAGTATTACTTTGTAAATAAGGGGACAAATGGATGAAAAGATGTATTTGGCTCTTTATTTTTTGTATTGTTCTTGTCTCTGTGTCTCTGCAGTCATAATCAATTTCCTCTAGGATCAATAAAGCTTTCTGATTCTGACTCTGATGATGAAACTTTAGGCTTTTATAACAATTGAACAAATTACTTTTCAGAAATGACTTTACTGGTTCCCAAACATGCAGACACACTTGCTTCCACACACACACAGATTAATACAGACTGTGTAAGCCTATTTTGTCAGTGGTTTACTTCACAACCTGCTGTGTTGTGTTGTGGAGTGTTTCTTTGTGTTCTTTTAATAGTTGTGTAAGCAGCTCCATAATACACTATACATTATACTTTGACATTACATTCAAATACATAGACTTTAATATGGAGTTAGTCCCCCTTTTGCAGCTACAACAGCTTGAAAGTCTTTCCACAAGATTTTGGAGTTTCTGTGGAAATTTGTGTATATTCATTCTGTACAGCATTTATGAGGATGAGAAGGTTGGATGAGAAGGCCTGGCTCGCAATCTCCGTTCCAGTTCATCCCAAAGGTGCTGGATGGGGTTGAGGTCAGGGCTCTGTGCGGGCCAGTCAAGTTCTTCCACACCAAACTCATCCAACCATGTCTTTATGGAGCTTTCTTTGTGAACTGCGGCACAGTCATGCTGGAATAGAAAAGGGTCTTCCCCAAACTGTGCCCACAAAGTTGGAAGCATGGCGTTGTCCAAAATGTCTTGGTATACTGAAGCATTAAGATTGCCCTTCACTGGAAGGAAGGGGCCTAGCCCAAAGCCTGAAAAACAGGTGTGTCCCAATACCTCTTACAGAAAAGGTCATATGATGAAACTTTCATATTTTAATTTATAACAATTAAACCGCAAACAAATGACTCCTCTGGAATGACAGGAATTTAATGGCTTTAATGGTTCCTAAACACAAACATGCAGACACACTTGTTTCCACACACAGAGATTAAAACGGACTATGTGAGCCCACATTGTCACTGGCTGTGAGACACAGGTTTATTTCATGACCTCCTGTGTATATGGACAAAAGTATTGGGACACCTGTTTTTTGCAGCATTTGGGCTAGGCCCCCTTACTTCCAGTGAAGGTACTTAATCTTAATAGCTACAAAGCCTGAATTAAAGTCTATGTATTTGAATGCAATGACATTGCAAAGTCCCTGTTGGTGGAATGGTCAGGTGTCCCAATACTTTTGTCCACATAGTGTAGACTACATTGTCAGTGTTTTATTTCACTACCTCCTGTGTATGTGGCCAAAAGTATTGGGACACACCTTTTTTTCCAGGGTTTGGGCTAGGCCCCCTTTCTTCCAGTGAAGCGCTTCATCTTAATAGCTTCATCTTAATCCTTAATAGGATTAAAGTCTGTGTTTTTGAATGCAGTATCATTGAAGTCTCTGCTGATGGAATGGTCAGGTGTCCCGATACTTTTGTCCACATAGTGTAGACTACATTGTCAGTGGTTTATTGTGTTGTGTTGTATTTTTTCGTGTTCTTTTAATAGTTGTCTGTTATACAGACTGTGTGATCAGCTCCTGATCTTGATGAGTGTGTTTTGCAGGGTTTCTAAGAGTGCTGGTGTCGGAGCAGGTCTCAGCAGTTCTCGCGGGAGCAGGCTTGTTTGGAGAAGAGGAGACTGTCCTCTGAGGTTCAGACCGGCTCCTCTCAGAGCTCAGTCCACATGTTACCATGACTGTGGCGTTTTCCTGCCTGTCAGAGTCTGGTAAGGCTGCAGTGGAGATGGTGTACTTTATCCTCTCTCGGTAATGAGACATTTCTGCCTCCGAGCCGAGCCGAGCCGTCCGTTGCCATGGAGAGAGCCGGAGTGTCGGGCCGGGGCGGCTAGGCCCTGGAGCCGCCTGGAGAGGAGCGAGCCTGCCTCGGACTACTCCCAAATTTCTCCCCCACACGGTGCGTAGCTTCCAAAAACAACCCAGACAGCTTCTTTGCTGACCCCTCTTTCCTCCTGAGAGGATAAACCACTACGACACGACTCACTGACTGCACAAGTAAAGCAGAAATTCTCGAAAAGCTCAGTGTTGACCGGTCTCGAAATTTTTGTTTACAAACTTCTAGCATCAGATAACGCTAGCATAGCCTAGCCAGCTGCTAGCCAGGCGGCTGAGCTATGCTAACGTTCTTCACTTTTCTAGACAGAAATAAACCATGGCACTCTTTCTAAACCCAAATACAAAAAAATTAGCAGTTTAATTACAGCTATCCGACTGTAATTTACTCTCTCTAGTTTGAGAGACTGGCCTCGGTTTATTCTAGCTGGAGATTTCGGACACTCCCATTCTAATTAGCTAGCTTCTCTTCAACCAGAGCTTCAGGCAGCCGGTCTGGTTTAGGTGGATTGTTATTTATGTCTGGTGTGATTATAAAGAAACGAGGGGGAATATGTTAAGCTCAGAGCGCGTGTTTGTAGTTGTGGCCAGATGGCAGGACCAGGAAAGGTGAGTTTAATTGAATCTGAGGCGAGTTTATGTGGCTGGAAAGACTGTCCTAGCTGGTTAGCACTGGAGCTCCAGAGGGAGAGGGGGCTAAAATAAACGGATTAGCCACAGAGAGGGAGCAGCCGAGCCGAGGGGTTTCCTCCTAAACACCCGGCTCACACACAGGACACTCGGTCTCGGCAGTGAGATAACATCATTAACATCTGAGAGATTTGATTGAAATATCTAGAATATAAATTACAGACAGTTTTTCTCCACCCGTCCGTTTCGAAAGGGATCTGTCTGTTTACTAAGTGTGATCAGCTAACACACTGTCGTGCTGTTTTGTCTTTTTTTGGGTGTCTGTGCTGTTGTCTTCTTTTTGGGTGTCTGTGCTGTTGTCTTCTTTTTGGGTGTCTGTGCTGTTTTGTCTCTTGGGTGTCTGTGCTGTTGTCTTCTTTTTGGGTGTCTGTGCTGTTTTGTTTCTTTTTTTGGGTGTCTCTGCTCTTCTACCATTTGTTTGGGTTTTTTTTCTGATCGATGTGACTGTTTATGACTAGGTTAGAGATATTTTTCTTAGATAATATCTCCCTAAGAAAGTAATTTGACATTTTAGTCCATGGGAGTAAGGGATACCCTTTTTCTAAAATGTAAATATTGCTGTTTTTCGGTGTTTTGAGTGTTGTTTTGAATGTATGAGTTGTTTGTTTATCATCAAACCAAATATGTTCCCTTTGCAATCCTTACAGAACACTACACAGGCACTGTAAAGGCGCATTACTTGGAGGACTGATGGTTTCCTCCTGAAAACTCAGCTGAAGGTTTCCAGTATGAAGCCGGAGGTTTTCAGGTCACCCTAAAGCTGTATTAAGGTGAGTATTTGTACTGTCAGTTCAATATACCTTTTACTTTTGGACTGGATCTTCTGCATTGCGTTCTTGTTTCACAACATGAATGCACTCTAATTCTCCCAGTTTCCACATACTCTGTTGTTCAAATAAGTTAGGATTAGGGAGCTGTTTGATTTGTGCTTGTTCTTAAGATAGAGGGATCCACATATTTCAAAAGATTCCTTGAAATGCAGTGACTAACACTAGAGGAGAAGAATACTTCTGTCCTTCTTTGCGTGGCGTGACTTGTCTGCGGTGGCTTAACTCTTGGAGATGCACTTGTCTGTCAGACTGTGCATGATGTCAGTACAGGGAGGGAAAAAAACGAGTCATCCACTTGTGTGAGAAGTGCCAAATGTTTTTGGCTCCATGTAGAGGGGAAATAACTCGCCTCTCGCTGAGTGATAAATTCTTTTCATTGCAGAGTGACTCAGATACGGGATCATACCTTTCTTCCTGTAAGCTGCTGGATGACACATCTTGTTTTGTTACTGAGACTGCAGTCAGCGAGGTCTCCACGGTCGCTGTGACTAGGGTGTTATAAATCTGATGTCTCACTGGACATCCACTGTGTCTTCTGTGTCGTGTAATTCCGTCCTACATCTTGGTAATAGAGACAGTGAGTTGGGCGGTCAGTACATTGTATCAGCGATCAAATTTCCAACTGTAGTTTTGGAAAACGAGGCTGTTAGTAAGTTGACTTCAAAACAGTCAGCTGGCCGGTGTCTCCCTGTTAACTGACATGTTTGCCTTTGGAACATGAGGAACTTAAAGAGGCGACTGTACGTATTTTCCAGGAAACTTTGCATTGGCGTGATGTTTTTATTTCATTAAGTTTTCTGTTGGTGTCATTTGTAACGTACTTTAGACAGCTAGAACACAGTCGCCTCCTTCTCCGTTTCAGTTTCGATATGATTCTTTTGTTTTTTTTTGTTTTCTTTTTAAGCACCTGTTTTGTAGCATTGCTTTCCAAGGTAGGACTTGTTCCTGATTGGAAAATCAGGTGGTGTTTTGAGTTAGCAAATATTGGCCCAGTAAACTAACACACTAAACTGTGTGTTCAAATGACTTTTAACTTCTCATAGGCCTTTCACACGTAATAGTCGGCGGCATGGGCAGAACATCACATCACTGACATTTGTTGTCCAAGTAGAAGCCTGTTAGAAAACATTAAAGCTGTTTTTGTAGGTTAAACAGTGGCTAATTTTACTACAAATAGTTATATTTAGCAACATAAAAGATAGTTTTATTGTGCAAAGTGACAAAAAACACTTTTAACCCTAACTGAAAAATAAATTGGTAAAGGTCATTTACTATATTGATTTCAGGACATCTCTTGAAAATCGCATGCAAACACTGAACATTGATTAAAAATGCTTAAAGTGCAGATTTAACCTAAAAACATTTTTTCAGCGTTTAACTCCAAACATTTACATCCAAACTGAGGATAAAGATGCAAAAATATTTTTAAAGAAAAAACAACATATGCTGAACTCCTTTTAGACTGCATATAATCTGCTTCATAAGAGGTTTTTACATATATGACTTTTGCTGTTATTGTGGTTATTGCTTGTTTGGATCTAGCAGTTACTTTAAGAGTCATACACAGAGCCTTGTGCAAATACTCATGTTTTTGTGTAGCTTTTCTTTAGCGTAATTGTGTCCTGTGTCCATTTGTGTGTGTTGCCTACTGTTGTTTAGCAGCTCATCTAAGAATCCAAACGTTGCAGTCTAAAGCAAGCCGTGTGCTTATTGGCACATCGATATAACAGTAATTATGAAACTCATACCTCAGAACGACCTGACGTACTGCCCTCGACTAGTTACGAGTGTTACAGAAAGACCTCTTCACAATTATTTTCCTCAGTCATTGTAAAACGCTGAATGTGAATTAGGTGCGTCGTGTTAGGGCAAATACAGTTAGGGCAACACATTTATTGAGACTGTTGTATTGCACAATCAACAAAACAAATGTGCTAGAGGATAGGGGTGACTGTTTTGTATATTTAGTCTTTTTATTATAAACTTTTATATAATATTTTTAAAAAATTATTAAATTGAAGTACTAGCACTGTTGATAGTTAGGAAGGAAGATAGTTTATCAGTCAATTCGGCCCCTTTGGCTAATACTTTAATAATTGCAAACAGTAAGAAAATTGTTCATTTTTATGAAAAAGTTTGTATGAAGGTCATCAGCTTAAATGAAATGAAATCTTTCTCTTTTTCAGTTGGTTGGTTGGTTTGTTTTCTCTGTACTGCAAGATTGTGAGGACTAGAGACCATGCCTCCAAGGCCCTCTTCTGGAGAACTATGGGGCATCCACTTGATGCCCCCCCGGATTCTGGTAGATTGTCTGCTGCCCAACGGCATGATCCTGACGCTGGAGTGCCTCCGTGAGGCCACCCTCAACACCATCAAGCATGAACTGTTTAAGGAAGCCAGAAAGTACCCACTCCACCACCTGTTACAGGAAGAGACCTCCTACATCTTCGTCAGTGTAACACAGGAGGCTGAGCGGGAAGAGTTTTATGACGAGACAAGGAGACTCTGTGATCTCAGGCTTTTCCAGCCTTTCCTAAAAGTCATTGAACCAGTGGGTAATAGAGAGGAGAAAATTCTCAACCGAGAAATAGGTATGAGCTTCGCAAAGAGCCCCTCCTCAAGAGCCTATTTCTGAGAGCCCAAGTCCAAATTGACCCCATATAAAGCAAGAGTCTAAAATGTAATGTTGAAATTGGTAATATGGAGTCCTTATCCCATTGAATATAATAATTTTGGTAGGAAAAGATGATTTAAGATCCTGTGCTTTTGCATTTAAAATCTTGTTTTTGTTGTTGTAAATATACAGTGCAGATCATTAATAATTGGAGTTTTCATTCTAAGCATGTTTGATTCCAAATCATTTTGGAGTATGTATCTTTGGCTCACGTGACTTAAAGAGCAGTTGGTGTTTTTAGGTGCTTTTTTTAAAACTATAAATTGATTGGCTTTGTTTTCCATGCGTTCCATGCTTCCACGCTCCTTTAACTAGTTATTTAGCATTGCCTAGTAATTGCAAGAGAGCAGAGAAAACACTAAGATGTACAGGGCAGTTGGGTCTCCAGGACCAAGGGTTGGGGACTACTGATCTGTGTAACTTCTTTGCTTTGCCAGTTAATTATATCTATCTATGCATTTTCTGGAAGGATTTGTAAAACTAATGTCTGTTCACATTTGGTTTGTTTCAGGTTTTGCAATTGGCATGCCGGTGTGTGAGTTTGATTTAGTGAAAGATCCTGAAGTGCAGGACTTCAGGAGAAATATACTTAATGTTTGCAAAGATGCAGTAGAACTCCGAGACGCCAATGGACCCCATAGTCGAGCATTATATGTTTACCCTCCGAATGTGGAATCATCACCCGAGCTTCCCAAGCACATCTCTGGCAAATTAGACAAAGGTAAAGGGGACGGCTGTTATCTGTGGCTGTGGGTTTTACAGGAAAAGGGAACTATCGTTGCCTGTAGTTATGGGTTTAATATAACACATTATTTTCACAGTTTTGAGTTATTGAAATGTTCTGTGCTTCATTCAAACTATTTTCAGTTTGTTTCTTAGTAGTCATGAAGCATATGACATTTTTGTGTTTTCAGAGAGAGAGAGTGCCTCTGGCAGTGAAGCACATGAATTCATGCGTTTAGTTCTTTCAACACTTTATTACTCGAAGACATTGTATAAATGACTGTTTTTACGATGTTCTGAATGATTTAGATAAAAAAAAAAACATATTCTGTGCCTGTTCTTTCTCTTTTAGTTGGACTTGAATTACTTATACATCAAAAAACCTAACCATGTCCTCCCTTGAATTTCAGTAATCTTTTTTTTGTTGTTTTTTTTTTTTTTTTTTTAAATTCAAATCCAGGTCAGATCATTGTGGTAATCTGGGTGATTGTGTCACCCAACAACGACAAGCAGAAGTACACCCTGAAAATAAACCACGACTGTGTCCCCGAGCAAGTGATAGCAGAAGCCATCAGAAAAAAGACACGAAGTATGCTGCTGTCAGCTGAGCAGCTGAAGATGTGCGTGCAGGAGTACCAGGGCAAATACATCCTCAAAGTGTGCGGCTGTGATGAGTACTTACTGGAAAAGTACCCAATCAGTCAGTATAAGGTACACAATATAATGGCTGCTCTAACTCAAAACACATATATGCCCCCAGACAACCTGCAGGGATATTTTGAGCCCACTGCGTATTGCAGTTGTCCCCAATTGACATTTGTAACATTTGCTGACTATATTGCTTAATTTGAGATCGCCACTTTGAGATATCTTCTGCCTGTCTTTTTTCATTCCATTCCTTTGCCTTTCATACCAAATGAGTGGTCTGTGTACGCACTGTCTCCATTTGAAGTCCTTCAGTCGTCTTTCTTAATACCAAACAGCACAGCCGAAAGTAGTGCTTAGGTGGCTATAAATAGCATGGTGGATTTTGGAAAGTTTTGTTGTTCACTAGACATGCCTGTGATAGAAACAACTTTCTCTCTCGCACACAGTATGTGAGGAGTTGCATTATGCTGGGCCGAATGCCAAACCTTATGCTGATGTCTAAGGATAGCCTATACTCTCAGTTGCCCATGGACAACTTCACCATGCCCTCCTACTCGCGTCGCATCTCCACAGCCACGCCATACATGAACGGGGAAGCCTCCAGCAAATCCCTCTGGACCATCAACAGCACCCTGAGGATACGCGTCCTGTGTGCTACATACGTCAATGTGAACATCCGGGATATTGATAAGGTGCTTAATTAAATAGGTCTCTGATCCTTCAGCGTTTACTTGGTGCAATAACTGCTTTGTGTTGTGTGCTTCATGGTTAGTTGGACTAGAGTAATTCCAGAAGTTATTTCTGTGTAGATTATACAGGATCTAAACTCTGTTTGGCAGAGTAGAAAGTCTGTCAGTCTGTCTCTGTTTCTCTGTGTTTTTTTAGAAGGAGATAATTAAGGCTATGTATTTAAAGAGGCAACAGCATTCACATCATATCTTATTCACATCATGTGCCTCTTATATGCTTTGTAGATAGTCTTAGCTCGTGGCTGTTTTCTCTGTGTTGTAGATTTATGTCCGGACAGGGATCTACCATGGAGGAGAGCAGATGTGTGACAATGTAAACACACAACGTGTACCATGTTCAAATCCAAGGTAGTGCACAACCTGGTCTACTGCCAAAACACCTGGAACAGACTGCACAACACATTTCTAGTGTTTGATGTGTGTTTAATTTTATTTCTCTCTACCGCTTTCTCAGATGGAACGAGTGGCTTACGTATGACATGTACATTCCTGACATTCCCCGGGCTGCCCGTCTATGTCTGTCCATATGCTCCGTGAAGGGGAGGAAGGGAGCAAAAGAGGTACCACCTCAGTTTAAGCTGATACTGTTTTAATTCCAAGTAGCATGACTGAGACAGTTTTGTCGGTGTTAAAGTTTACTCTAGTGTCTAGTAGTCGTGTGACCAGCGCATGTGTAATTGAGCCTCTGGTAAGACTACATAAGCCGGAGAGACGAAGGTCATGAAGACATCCACAGAATTAACTATTGATGCTGTGCGCAATGTCTTGGCATGATTCATACTTAAAAATGCGACATGTATAATTGCATGAGTTAATATAATTGTTTTTTTTTGTGTGTAGTGGTTTAGTGTGGTACTGCTCATAGTTACTATCTTATAACAAGTGAAATAATGAATGAGTGGCATCTCTCTCAGGAACACTGCCCACTGGCTTGGGGAAACGTGAACCTGTTTGACTACACACACACACTGGTCTCTGGGAAGATGGCACTAAACCTGTGGCCAGTCCCACATGGCCTAGAAGATCTGCTTAACCCCATCGGCGTCACAGGCTCCAACCCCAATAAGGTATCAGCTTTACAGGGTTATATTTGACACAGTGTTTGCTGGTACACAGCTGTTCTCTATAAGGGCTGTTGGAAGCAATTATAAGATCCTTGCTTTTACTTCATAATTAGTATGACTTTCCCCTTTTTCACTTCATCATGTTCCCTTCTCTTACTGTCTGTGTTGATCAGGAAACCCCATGTCTTGAGCTGGAGTTTGACTACTTCAGCAGTCCTGTGAAGTTCCCTGACATGGCCACAGTAGAGGAGCATGCTAACTGGATCATATCCAGAGAGATGGGATACAATTACTGCCAGTCTGGACAGGTGAGCTCCCAAACATGCGTCCTGCTTAATTAATTATAGCAGCGCACTTCCTGCTGCTATTTATAGCTTTGAACACCTGAAGGGGCTTTATGTCTCGTTCGTGTTGTGTTATCTCTGTTGTATACAGTGAGTTAGTTGTTTCATGTCCTTTTCATCTAAAGTGTGTTAAGGTGGTTTCTTTGAAAAGCTGATCTTTCTAGACCCTTCAAGAACTGTGTTAAAGCAGTTGCATAGAAGCTGTCTTGGGATTTTTGTCCACAGAGTAGCAGATTGGCTCGAGACCACATCATAACAGAAGCTGACATTGAGCAGCTGCGTCAACTGGCAAACAGAGACCCGCTTTCTGAGATCACTGAGCAAGAGAAGGACTTCCTGTGGAGACACAGGTACTCAAGCCTTGACCTCAGTCACCCTTCCCCAGCAGTGCTGTTGCCATTGTAACATCTAATAATTCCAGTCTATAAAAACAAACTTCAGTCTAATTTTATTTTGTGTTTTTCAGGCAATATTGTGTAAATATACCAGAGATCCTTCCTAAGATTCTGCTTGCAGTAAAATGGAACTCCAGAGATGAAGTTGCACAGGTTGTTGTCAATCAAGTTTCTCATCTGTATACCATCATTGTAGAAGTATTCTTCTCTCTAACAGACAAAACTACTTAATTTATCCACATATTTGTAAGTAATATACAAGTAAAGTGAAGTGCAGGGTCATATTTATATGAATATATATGTTGCATTGATAATGAGCTAAATTTTCATTAGGGCTTTTTTTGGAGAGTAAAAAATGAGCATGCATTTCTAAAGCAGTTAATTTCTTTGATGTCAAGTTTTGCTTTTGAAAGCTGAGTGAAGAATCATTTTGATATTTTTCTATTAGGTTTCACAGATTATTTTTTTCTGGGGTACATTATCCACAAAATTACAGTTAGGCTTTATTGCTTTTTTTCTCATTTAGATGTATTGCCTTCTTAAAGACTGGCCTGCAATAAAACCAGAACAAGCCATGGAATTGCTTGATTGCAATTATCCGGATCCAATGATTCGTGACTTTGCAGTACGGTGCCTTGAAAAGTATTTGACTGACGACAAACTGTCCCAGTACCTTATTCAGTTGGTCCAAGTAAGGCTGATTCCAAATGTTTTTTTTTTTTCTTTGCACATATCTTCACTTTACATTGATGAGTTAAACTATTTAATGGTCACTTCATTGAAGATCTTTTCATTGTCTTTGTGTTCTTTAAAGGTTTTGAAGTATGAGCAGTATCTTGATAATCCATTAGTGCGATTTCTGCTAAAAAGAGCCCTGACCAACCAGAGAATTGGACATTTCTTTTTCTGGCACTTGAAGTGAGTCACACCCTTGTTCCCCTTTTTTCTAACAGGATGTTTAATTTGCGTGAAGTTGTTTGTTGTTATGTAAGATATCATACCGAGCATGATGGTACAAGCATTTGTGTTTATTAGCTGGGAATGTTTAGAGGACTGCGACTGATTTTGAGCTTTTCAAATAGATGATTAGATTTTAAGGAAATTACATGTTAACACTGTGCCCAAATATTTGTTTCATGAGTCCTTTGGGAAATGTCTACGTACTTCACATCTATAAACACTACCTGTACCTTGTTGTATCTTATATCTTGTTGACTCACTCCAGGCTGAGTAGTCAGCTGGATAGACCATGTATCAATAGAGCTGAGGTTTCTAATCCTGGTCATAGAGTACTGTTTATCCTGTACATTTTCCCATTTTTCTTGTCTTTTCACACTCACTTTAATACATTATGGACAGGTTAACTATCAGATTAGTTGGTTCAGGTGTATTGAGCGCAGGGAAAGCATTGAAATTTGAGGGGTCAGGCATTACTGCTCATGAGTATAGAGAAATGAACTTCATGTTCTGCACAATTGAAAGTATTTATTTCAGTAGAACTCAGTGTTAGTATTGTCTGGCAGAAGCAAACAGTATGTTTGTGAATTGCATTTTCATTCCAGAGCTGTGATAATAGTAACTTATGTGACTTATTACACACTATGTTGCTTTTACCAATGAATATGTGATGAGAGTTTAAGGATAAGTTATTCAATGTCATCATCTTATTGCAGAATCTTACATGTGCTTGAATGCTCTTAATTCAACTTTCAATAGAATTTATAGGATATTCTGTTACTCCGTATAGTATGAAAAGTGGTCTGTAATATTTAGGCCCTAACCGCACTATGGATATTGCAGGTCAGAGATGCACAACAAAACGGTGAGCCAGCGCTTCGGTCTGCTGCTGGAATCGTACTGCCGGGCCTGTGGCATGTACCTGAAGCACCTCAGCAGGCAGGTGGAGGCCATGGAGAAACTCATTAACCTCACAGACATCCTCAAGCAGGAGAAGAAGGATGAGACCCAGAAAGTAGGCTGTTTTCTATGATTTTATTACTCACAGATTCTCTTTCATTGGTACTATTTTCAAGTAGGTAGAGGGATTTTGTTTGCTGCCTTTTTTCTTGAGGTACAGATGAAGTTTCTAGTGGAGCAGATGAGGAGGCCAGACTACATGGATGCCCTCCAAAGCTTCACCTCCCCACTCAACCCCGCCCACCAGTTGGGGAATCTTCGGTAAACTAGTTAAACACTGGTTGTTCCAGGTTAAAAATATCTTAAAATGCCAAGAAACTACAAAACTGGAATAATGGCTGCATCTGTTGCTGATTTTATGGTTATTTAATTTGTCCTCCGTTTTTTTTAATCTATTGTAGGCTTGAAGATTGCAGAATTATGTCATCGGCCAAGAGGCCATTGTGGCTTAACTGGGAAAACCCTGATATCATGTCAGAGCTTCTCTTCCAGAACAATGAGATCATTTTCAAGAATGGGGATGGTCAGTGAGATTTTAACCCAAACCATTTTTGAGCATTTTCACCATTTGTGAAAATTTTCAATGTGAGCATTTTAGCATTAAATGTTTTTTTTTTTTTTTTTTTTTTTTTTTTTTTTAAATATATATATATAATCTTTTTTAGACTTGAGGCAAGATATGCTGACACTACAGATCATTAAAATAATGGAGAACATTTGGCAGAACCAGGGGTTGGACCTCAGGTATTTTATTTTCAAGAAAATATATTGTTCATTTGCACCGACTATCTTTGTTAAGCTAGACCTCACTTCATAATTTTCTTTCACTTCAAATGTTTGCTCCTAGAATGCTTCCTTATGGCTGCCTGTCCATTGGAGACTGCGTGGGTCTGATTGAAGTTGTAAGGAGCTCCCATACCATCATGCAAATCCAGTGTAAAGGAGGTCTTAAAGGAGCGCTGCAGTTCAACAGCTCCACACTTCACCAGTGGCTGAAGGACAAAAACAAGGGCGAGATGTGAGCTTTTTAGATTTAATGCATAGCCCTTTGCTTTTGCATATTGCTTTGTGTGGTAATGTGTGTGTGTGTGTATTTGTGGTTTGGGTAGGTATGATATGGCCATTGACCTGTTTACACGGTCCTGTGCTGGCTATTGTGTGGCCACCTTCATTCTGGGCATTGGGGATCGACACAACAGTAATATCATGGTGAAGGACGATGGACAGGTATGCTTCTGTTGACGGTCTTCTGTACAAACACCCAGGCATACATTTATATTAATAGTTTGTGTGTTGTGTAGCTATTTCACATAGATTTTGGCCACTTCTTGGACCATAAGAAAAAGAAGTTTGGGTACAAGCGAGAGCGGGTTCCATTCGTCTTAACTCAAGACTTTTTAATCGTGATTAGTAAAGGAGGAACTCAAGAGTGCACCAAGACGAGAGAATTTGAGAGGTATGTTTACCATCTGACAGCAGTCTGACAGCTTACTACCATCCGGTGTTCTTACACATCTTTGATTGCTGAAGGAAGAAGGCTAAATTAATCTGGCCCTCAGAGAAAAGCCCAGTTTGTTCATATGTTTCAGTTCAAGAAGGGTTAAGAGCACTGGCTATGAATAGCATCTTTGCAGATGTTTGTTAATTTATTTAAATAATTATTTTGTTTTATTTAATTTAAAATTTTAGAAGATGCATGACCTGCAGTATAGTATTATATCTTGATTGTGGTTCACTTGTTCCCTGCAGGTTCCAGGAGATGTGCTACAAGGCGTACCTGGCTATCAGGCAGCATGCAAACCTGTTTATCAACCTCTTCTCCATGATGCTTGGCTCTGGCATGCCCGAGCTCCAATCCTTTGACGATATTGCCTACATCCGTAAGACCCTTGCACTGGATAAGACAGAGCAGGAGGCCTTGGACTACTTCATGAAACAGATGAACGATGCTCATCATGGCGGATGGACCACCAAGATGGACTGGATCTTCCACACCATCCGACATCATGCCCAGAACTGAGCTGGAGAAGAACAGCCCACCGAAAGGATCTTGAGCCAGCTAGCGGACCCTTGCCCAGGACCTACTGGCCAGTCTGTGCCAGTAGAAGTGTGGCAGTCAGACCTCATGTACAAAAATGGGGTGATGCCCCAACTGACTTTCATAGCACTAAACAATCCAGATTTTTTTTTTTTTCTTCTTTGTCTATCCCTCCTTTTGTGGCATCCATACAGAAGAATACTAACCCTAATATTTGTCCAGAATGGTTGTACATTGTTGCCTGTAGTTTTGTACTGATGTTAATTTTTTTTGGTATGTTTTTGCTGCTCTTTTACTGGAGAGACCATGATAATATTGTTTTTGTTTTATTTTAAGGGAAAGAAAGAATCCTCAACATGTTAATGGAAAGCGTTCTTTACTTTTTCTGGCGCTTTTCAGGTTACTCATGTCTTCCTCTACACCTTTAAATATGCATGGAACCTCTGAGAACTCTTAGACTAAACAGGGTAAGAATTTTGTTGCTCGGTTTGCGACCTCGAAACAACCCATGAGAGATGGTTGCTGTAGAATACTAAGCAAACGTAGTGGAGTTGACGTCTCCCAGGATCTTACATGAACACTTAGCTCTTGAAAGTTGTTACTCTTGTTCACTACAGTGGTTTTTGTTCTCCTCTTCATCCTCCTCCACCTTCCAAGATAAATACCGGGCCAAAAGAGTAGGAGGTGCAGTTTGTTTAGTTCTACATAATTCTGAATTTACAGAGGAAAAGTTATGCCATTTTTTTTGTGGTTTCATAGCTACACAAAAATCTGTAAGCCATTAAACACTAATAGTCACATGTCAAAATGAGAACACTTGTGTCTCTGCTTGATATGCAAGTGGCCCAAAGACTACGCTATGGCCATCCATAGTCATGCCGTTCCTTCTTGCATCATGGTGTGAATGGCAGGAAAGTTTGTTAAAATAAGTAAATTGAACACTTTTCTGGAATAGTCTTTTTTTTTCAGTATGAGATAGAGTTCCTAAATTACACTAATTACGTATCCCTTTTGGCCCAGCATAGGTGAGCGGTTGCGATAAATGTGCCAGCAGACACACTAGCACTGTACAGATAAAGCCTTAACGCGAGCTGATGTTCTGTGGGTGAATGCACGGTCCTCCCTCCATGTGTATTGCATGCTGCAGCAAAAGCTAGCATGGTGCTTAGTAAAGAAACAGAGCAGTTTTAACAGGTTTCTGTTCGGTGTAACTGTGGTGTGATGCTCCGGAGGATGTTTCGTTTTCCTCTCAACTTTAACGAGACAGGTTCATGTCTTGTCCGCGCTTGTTGTTGCTTTCATTGTGTCGGCTGATGGCTTTACGGTTTTTATGTGATGTTAAGAATGGTGCTAAATTGATTACTCTGTAAAGAAAGAGGGGGAAAAAATGACTCTGGACGACATGGATGTGTTAGAAGGCGAGATGGAGAGAACGAATAAATCGTTGCTTATGGTTTACCATTTACACTATACTATAGTATATATCAGTTAGAGCTATATATGTCCTCTACATACGTTTTGATGCTCCTAACCTCTCATAGATTTTGTACAGTGCACAGTCAGTGTGTTGAAGATGTGCAAGATGTGCTGTGTATAGTTTACTCTTTTGGGGGTGGGGGTGGGGGTGGGGGGTTGGGTATGGGGGGAAAAAAAATAGAAAAAAAAAATCCTTGATTTAATACCTTAGTGAATCCTGCGCCAAATCTGTCATAGCTGAGCTAAGCTACCACGGAAGTGCGTTTTACCTCTCAGTCCTTATCCAGAGCAGCTTCCAGATCACATGTTGAACAGTATGTGCAGTAGGGACAGTGGGCCCAGACCCCTAGAGTGTCTCGCAGTACCCTGACGAGGGGTGGGCTTGTTTCCATATCAATTCAACTACCCACATAGAATCATAATCGGTCAAAACTTGTTGAAGGATGACGAGATGGAGAGGTCCAGCAATGAGATGCTAAATCAGCTAAAACAAACTACGTACTCCCCTACAATGTTTGGCTGTGTATTTTGTTGTGCATTTGAACCATATTGACTCATCGTCACTACCTGGTTGTGAGCTGTTAATCCAACCTACCTTTGTGGTTATGGAGAAAGCCTGTTATGTTTTCTTTTTTTTTTCTTTTTTTTTTTTCCTTTTTTATGCATTACATTTAAGCTGTGAAAATCTACAAATGAGGTGCAATCATGCTATCTAAAAGGATGTATGTCTACTGGTGGGAAACCCTTGATTGAATTTATGAAAGTCGGTTTGTTTGTTTGTTTGTTTGTTTGTTTGTTTGTTTGTTGTTTTGTTTGTTTCAGCCTATCAATTCAAGCCAAAGTTCTACATGTGTTCTCAAAAGGCCGGGTCAAGGTTTCCACCTGCAAAACCACCTGAAGCATTACGAAGGGGCGGTCCGGTATTTCTGGGCAGCTCACCAGTTTAATGAAGATACAGTCAGCTATGTCTGAAAGTCTGAAGGACACATTTTTTGTGCTCTCAAAAACAGTATGCTGTTTACGTAAGAAGTTTCTACCCTTCAAATTTGAAAAGAGGCCAAATCAACTTCCTTTCTGCTGAATGTCCTCCAAGTGGACACAATCCACACAATGCAAAGACCACAGTAATGTTTGTTTATATATATATATATATAAAGCGTGCACTCTTTACAGAATGTAAGAAGAAATATGTATTAAACAAATAAATGTGTGTTTCTTTGCACTTACTGTAAAGAGCTTGTACGATCCTACTGGACAATGATGCACCAAACTGTATTAATGCAAAGAAAAGGAAGGCATTTTTATTTCCTCCGGTAATTTGTAATTAACAGAAAGTATCCTAAGTGACTTAGTATTCCAGACTTCTTATGCATTCATGTGCTAAACCTGAGGTTTCAGATTTTTAAAACATCAACGTGATTCTTATATGCAGTAAAAACCCAGTGGGCAGGTATACAGTCAGACAGTAACTGATGTATGCAGGTGGCTTTTGCACTTTGTACTTTCTTTTTCCTCCCCTTCTTTACAATGCCTTCAGTCCTAAAGGACAACATAGTTTTCTTGCATGTGTTTTTTAGCAGCATTTCCAATTGTACTCCTGAACTGCCTGAAACAGATCAGACAAATTTAGAAGGTAGTCATTGTAAGCAGCCTTATATCAGCCCTCCAAAAGCCATTTATCGCATGGATCTAGTCACTAGTAGTGGTGGTTTTTTTTGGTTTTTTTTGGTCTGTACAGGTTACAGATCGTTTTTGGGGCCGGACCCGTTAAAAAAAAAAAAAAAAAAAAGCCCATTTAAAATGTCTATGTAATAATGTGCAAATGCTTTGTATTTTCCTTTTATTTTACACCAATTGCAACCGGGAAAACTATTGAGATGCTGGACTCTTGGCGTCTTTTGTATGAGTTACAAGAAAACAAAAGGAAAAAAGTGGAAAAAAAAAAAACAAAAACAAAAAAAACCACAACTTTCATATTTCAGTTTCAAATGTACTTGAATATCATCACTCTGAACCCTCACCGTGTATGTCGAGAACAAATCAGTCAACGTGGTGTAGCACTGAAGGTTCGCTTGCATAGGCAATTTCATACCGATTGTGAATGTTAAAATGAGTTTGGTTGTTGAGTCTCTCCTGAGGCGTTTATTAAAGAAAGAATTATTTGCCATTCTTTGAAGAAAACAAAGAACTTTTAATATTATGTGAAGAATGGCAAAAGGAGGCGAATCATTGTATAAACTTATACTAAAAGGAAGGTCAAAACTGTCTGATATTTTAAAATGTTTTGAGTGGTCACATTTCTATATCATTCGGGGCAGTATTTTTTTGTTTGTTTGTTTGTTTGTTTTTTGGGTCACTTACATGTTGGATTATCTTTTCATTTATAATTATTTTCAACAACACTTTATTAGTGGGCCAAATAATGTTCCATACATTCATCCTGCATGAGATTTAAGTTAAAGCCCTAATATTTTTGTTTCTCATATATATACAGTACTGTGCAAAAGTCTTAGGCTCCTGTGGTATAAATGGTTTGAAACCATTTATATCAGCAGTGGGTTTGTTTCTGCCAGCAAAAACACAAGAGAACATTAGAATAAATGCAAAC
>JBBPCZ010000040.1:17813391-17837411 GCA_037974445.1 Brycinus macrolepidotus | reverse complement strand
ATAAATAAATATAAATAAATTGTATTTTATGTGTATGTTAATTAAAAACAGCTAAATAAAAATATACAACATGTAATGAAGTGCATATATTTAAAATAAATAAATACAAATTATAATTACATAAATGTTCTGTTTCTTGAAATAAAGTTCAGTGAGTTTCTAAACGGTTCTAATGTAGTTAAGATCTCGCGATAACTAACTCTGTCTTCGCGCGCTGCTGTGGAGGAGCAGAGAGGAGGAGAAGAGAGGAGACGAGACACTGCAGACATTAGTTTCATTTATTTATGTATATTGTGAAATATTATGTTTTGAATGATGAACATCATAGAAAGGTTTGTTGGTTTTATTGCTGGCTTCATTACTGAACGCCTGAATTCAGCGGTGAGTAAGTATTATCTTATTAATTTGTCAGTTTGACCCAGACTGGTGTGTTTGTCTTTGTGTCTTGTTTAAGGTTCTGTCTGCAGGTCCACCCTATTAAAACCTCTTAAACCATGATTGATGTGTTCACGCTAACCTACTATACTCTTCAGACTGGCTCGTTAGGATGTCTACAGCCTCCTGTCAGCTGTGGCTTAACCTGTCTTAAGCTGAGAAGTGATTTTAAATTTCTGAATGAATGTTTTGCCTGTAACTTTACAATAATAACAACAGTAATCAGTGCTGTAACTGCTGGAGAGGGGGCAAAGAGGGGAATCTCATTTGGGCCCATGGTGCAAGGAAGGGGCAGCCTTTATTAGCCCCCACATATAAATTCTGAGGCACATGTGAATCAATGAAACACCCTGATTTCTGTTTATTTCCCTCTTCATAATGCATTCAGTGTCGTAATTCCATTCAAATAATACACTACATAGACAAAAGTATTGGGACACACCTGTTTTTCAGGGTTTGGGCTAGGCCCCTTACTTCCAGTGAAGGGCAATCTGAATGCTTCAGCATACAGTGGAAGCTTCCAACTTTGTATGAATGTACACAAATTCCCACTGAAACACTTCAAAATCCTGTGGCAAGCCTTCCAAGAAGAGCGGAAGTTGTTATAGCTGCAAAGGATGTATTTGAATGCAGTGTCATTGAAGTCCCTGTTGGTGTAATGGGAAGGTGTCCCAATACTTTTGTCCATAAAGTGTACATCAGAATATGACTTTTGTCAGCACCACATTAAGAGTTCTTAGGAATCTGTATAAGTCTCTTAACCAGCTGTTTACTTCAATTCAGGTGTCAAAGGTAAACATTTAGGTTAATGGAGTGGTATGCCTTGAGAGCATCCACCTATGAGTTATGTATGTATGTAAAGTTATTATGGAGGGGTAATAAATTAATATTAAATAGTAGGACTATTGAGATAGTAAAAGTAATAATAATAGTAATAATAATAATTATTATATTATTATAATAATACTATGGTCTCAAATCAAATGTACAAAACTTAGATCTACAAAATATCAGACATCTTCTTTCCATCTTTTAATCAGGTAACCAAGCAGAGATAGCCTCTGAAGAGATAGCCCAACTCTGAGTGGAGCTATGAGTGTCCTACGTTTGTTCTCTGTCACCATGGGAAGGATCAGCACCTTTAGGTCCTATCAGATCGTGCTGCTGCTGGCTGCAGCCATGGCTGTGATGGCGTTCTATTACTTTGGCTCCCAAAAGGAAAACTTCTCCAGCACCACAAAGCGAATAAAGCAGACCCAAGCAAGTCACAACTCCAACCGGAATGATGCTGACCTCTCCATGGACACCAGGTCTGTACATCACGAGCACGAACAAGATGGAATTGTGAAGAGCCCGGGCCTGGAGCAGCACTACCACGCCCTCATGATGTTCACGAAGGTTGACAAGAGCAGAAATCTGCAGAGCAAGTTTGAGGTGGCCATGCGCTCCATGGCAAAACATGGGAGCTTCAAGGAGGATGAAGTGCTCGTTCTCCATTATGTCTCAGATGCAGCCAGCAAGGAGCTGGGCACGCAGATGCTGCCTGAGCTTCTACGGGAGGCAACCTTTCAGTATGAGGTAAGAACATGTGCAACCCAGTAAGTGCAAATGTTTGGTCTGTTACCAAAGACACAATTTTTAACATGTTTCACACAGTTACATAATAGAAATCTTGACTCAAAACCTAGTGCAACACAAGGACATATGTCAAAGTCTGGATAGAGATGCATATGCTGCAGATAGAGATTAAGTTGGAAGACACCTGGTTAAGCCTCTTTAAAATCGCCTTATTCTCTGGACCCTTTGTTGTCACCGTGGAAGAATATCCTGTTACTGAAAGGTTGCCTCCCATAGAAGTAAGTCGCTCTGGATAAGGGCGTCGGCCAGATGCCACTTTACCTATTAATACTGAGCATAAATGATTAAGAAATGATTTTCACTTGTGGCTCATCGGGTGGCAGTAGCATTGCTGAACACAGGAGGGCAGCCACATAGCAGGCCCTGTCCTTTATGGCACCCTGAGCCCTACAGTCCTCATCAAAGTCCACACTTTGGTGTTGTCAACAGTGTGCGGACCTATAGAACAAGAAATGCTGAGAAACACATGCATTTGAAACAGATTTGTGCCCAGCTCAGTTCAGATTACAAGCATACCGCAGCTCAATTACAAGTTAAATTGATGAAGAAATGTTTGTACGCACATGTAAAGTGTCCATTTGTCACATGTGAACACACCACAGCACATCACACAGTGTGAACAGCACAACATTGTTCTCCGTGTTTAACCCATTCACCAAGTGAAGCAGCAGGCAGCCAGTGTTGCAGCGCCCAGGGAGCAGTGTGTGGGGACAGTACCTTGCTCAAGGGTACCTCAGTGGTGCCACTAGCAGTCCTGGGATTCAAACCCACTACCATCCGATCACAGGCGCAACTCCCTAACTACCGGGCCACTGGCTGCCCATGTCTGAACATCCTAATTCCCACCCTGTTGGCCAGACAACTCTAAATAAACCCCCCTGATTTGACTGATCCTCACCTGTATCTCAAGTAGTTTTGAGGAACAGACTGCTGCTGATCATGGGTCATTATGTTGCATAGAGGGTGCTCAGAAGCACCCCTCTGAACTCCAGAAGTAGAAATGGGATGTCCTACAGCCTCACGACTCTCGCATTCATGTGCAGTCAAGGACTGCAGGACCATGAGCGTACTGGGCTTTTAAGTGCTCTGTGCCAGAGGCTAGAAAGGTCACACAGCAGACATTTCCTCTGCATCACTGCGCAGACAAACACTATATATCTCTCAGGCCCACAGCTCCCACAGGAGCACTCATGCCAGCAGCTAGACCAAAGTCTACTCGTAATACAGCATGCCATTCTTTTGTTTATTGGAAACAGTATTATCCCAAGTAGGTAACAAAGGTTTCACGTGGAGGGTGCATTGCAGAATAGGCTAAAAACATGGATAATGGGACTTTAAAGTACCTTCTTCTTGTGATACAAAGACGTTTACATTGATAAATTAGACTTTAGACTGAGAAGTGCTGGATGAAATCCTGGGGAGATATACATATACGTATAAGTGCTCCATAGAGGCCTTTCAAAATGTAGGTGTACTGTTAAGTGGTAGTCTGATCAGTTTTTGGCACATAAAACCACATGAATGATCATATTTGGATCTATGGGACCTAAAAATGTATTATCGTGCATTTAATTTGAATGTGAAATTAAGTACATTGATAGGAAGAGATAAGAAAAAGTACAATGGAAAGAACTTGTGTGCTGAAGTATTTCTCAGTCACTTTATGAAGTAATACATCACCATCAATTTTTGATACAGCTCGTCAGCTAACGATTAGAAACTTCTTGATATGAATCAGTGCTGTATTCAGTGGCAAAAACTTTGTATTAATTAGGGGTGACGTTAATAGTATGGTGATAATCTTGTGCACTAAAAAAGCAAAATCTGTATTGTAACATTTGCCTACATGTAATACATCAAATCTGAATATTGGAAGTTGACATTTATTTGTACATTTTATAGTATTATAATTGTACTATATAGTATTATATGACAGTTTATTTATATAGTGTTTTACAGCCTTGAAACAACATATTACAAAACAGATTAAGTAAACTATTTGCTTGCTCATACATTCACTTGTTTCTACACACAAATGCAAACTTTTACCATGAATATTTATAAGTGTCAGTGCTAGGCAGCATCGAGGTATGCCAGCATTTGTTGGCAGTGAAGATGGCAGATATAATTTAAAGTAATATTAAAACCTTCATAATGCAGCTGTGATAACTGATCATTCACAATTGGCAAGTGATGTCTTATGTTCCTGTAGACTGCATTTACACAGTGATGGTCACAGGGGGGCAGTGTTGTTCTGTCTGACTCTCCGCTGTTGCTGTTTTCTCTGAGGATAAGTGCCAGGCTCCTATCCTTGTTCCTAGAGATATCCATTAGGCTCTACCTTTGAACAGACAGAGCCTTTTACATGCAGGTATGCGGAGAATGTAAGTGTTTTGGACGTCCTGTGATCCTCCGGCGGAATGATCTCAGTTCATGGAGACACTGTTCTCCTTATTTGACTCTGACTACCTGCACTGGCTTCAATCACTCCATTGTGTTCTTCATTGTAACTTTAACTTCAGTTGGTTTTCGGCCTCTGTAGTGAAAGCCAGGCTTGTGTTAGGTGCAGAATATCCGATAGGTCTTTGGATAAACATGCTAGATCTTTATCGTTACGTGCCACACTAATGCAACTCCAGCTTCTTATGTAGACAATGGCTTCTCCTGCCCAGCAACATCCCTGCTTAGAATGATCCTTTGCCTTGGATCAAGGGGCAGTTTGCTCAGTTTAGAACAGGCGGCATTTAGCTAGCAGTCCAGATTACCCTGCCTGTAATCCACGTCTTCCCGGCCTACACACACACACACACACACACACACGCGCACACACAACCACCACCACCACAACCACACCATACACACCAGAAGATAATGAGCATAGGGCTTAATGTACAATCCCGTAATAATCTACTCTGGGCTTCCACCACGTGCTGCACAATCACTTTGATTAATGCTGCTTTATTAGAAAAACACACAGTCTGATTTGGTGTATACGGACTATCACCACCTGAAGCAGTTCGGATTCAGTACAAGTTGTTTATCTTCTAGCTTGGCCAGATTAATTAGACAAGATAAAAATATGCTATTTTTTTATGCCTCACACATAGTGTCTCACTTGCAGCTGCGTTTGGAAAACTGAAAGGAAAGTTCCGGAGTTAAGGTCCTCTGTTAAAAAAAAACCTCCCACACTCGCCCCTCCCCTGCCTACAGTTCAGTACAAACCGGTGGTATGTAGGCTCTGGGAGTACAAGATCTAACCAGCTGTGGCTGGACATTAGTGGAGAGGGGTTTGCCACTCATTGTGCTTTGCTTGGCCAATACAAATAAATGAGGTTTACTCCGGAAAGGAGCCACAGTGGTTATACGCCTGGACAAGTATTATTTTGAAATCTCTCTGGACTGGTGTCTTGAACATGAAGTAATGAACTCAAAATAAAGGTGCCAGAAAGGGTTCTTTGAGGTAATGCCGTAAGCGTTTTGATTTAATCCTTTCAGTAGCTGGCTCTTCAAAGATCCATTTTCAGAAATGAGATGTGTGCATGTGCGAAGAACCTTTCTGAAGTTTGAAGAACCCCCATGTAATGTGAATGTTCTATACCCATTAAAGATTTTTCAGAAATACAACTGTCCCAACCACCAAACTTTTCAGAATGTAGTCTTGGACTAAGTCGCAATGCTAAGGAGGGTTGACCATTTAGAAATAAGCCAGTTTAGTGTAATCTTAGGCTTAATCTGGCTCTGGGAAACTGACCGCTGATCACCTAACGACAGTTATGTTGTGAAGCTTTTGGGAAACAAATTCAGCCCAGACCAGCTGCTCAGGAAGCTTCAGTTATGCTCTTTGCTCAACTGACTTGGGATCAGACTTTGCATCTTTACCTTTCATCAGAGCTATTTGCAAGTAAAGGCAGACACTGACCCCACAGCAGATGGTGTATGTCTCCAGGAAGAGTGCTGAAGGAAGTCAAAAACAGCATGGGCTTCCCCTGTGGAGGCTTTGGGGTAGAGGCCTGACATAAAGTTCCCCGACCGTAAGAGGACTGCACACTTTGTTCCATGTTACTGGGACCTTTTTCCTTTGTTATGATAGATAATAGTGGTGTTCAAAGAAACTGGAGAATAAATGGAAATTTGAATATCATAACTGTGTTTTCTTTTGCAGGTTATTTGGAAATATTTTGAGGTTGAGTTTTAGTCATCTGTGGCTTTACAGTGAGTTTTGTGTATGTACACTATTACCGCATTTTCTTGGTTCCAGGATTTCATACAGCCAGCTGCCTATTCATTTAATAAACGCACATTTCCTCAAGCAAGAAAGTCAAGGTCCTCTATATACTAGTGAGGCCTAGCTCTGTTTTTAAACTGCTTAATGGAGCTTGCGCGTGCCTCGTAAAACCTCAGCTCTTTCTTGGAAGCAGGTCTGACTGTGATAGTTTTGTATCACTTTAGAGCAGATTTTTTCATATTAAATATGTATTTGTTTTGTTCTCATTGTTAATTTCTTGTTTTTATTATCTACATGTATCTGCATCTGTAGGACCACACAGAGTTTGGGTTTTGTTTACAGGAGCCCTGTAATGTCACAGATTCACATACAAGTTAACCGTATACTACAGCTTATTGGGGTTCAAATAGAAATGTTGAATAGAAACTCAGGACACAGACTTTGAACTTTAATATGTAATAATAATATTTAGTATTTATATGTAGTATTTATATCCAAATCAGGTGAATTGTGCAGGAATTAAATGCATTTTCAAACAAAGTGCCAAAGCCCACCTTTTTCCAATTAAAAGTTACTTTTTCAGGCTCAAGAAAAATGCAGGAAACATACGTGGGGCTTTCACCATCAGTTATTTTAGCAATCAAGTAAACTGCCAATTATTCTGATGATTAAAGGAATTGATTAATCCACAGAATTCTAGAACACTTGTACATTCCTTAAACTTTACAGGGGCCTGTTGAGCTTAAACAGAATGTTTTATCATAGAACCAGGAAAACCTCTTTAATATCAAAGGAAAACCAAGAGAACACAGAGAGGACTAAAACAAATATTGATATTGTACTATGACAACACATAAAAATAAGGATTCATAGAGATAAAGAACAGGGATATGAAATGGACCAACAAAAACTAAGGATGTTTAATATTATTTCCAAGCGATTAACGCAGTAGCCTACAAGGCTATAAAAACCGTCTCGTGACATGTAGCTAAAGATTCTACACACAGCCTATAAGCTCTCACCGGGCAGCTACAGTTTCATGAGCCTGCCAGTCTCTTTGATCGACTGAAGTAGAAGCTGTTAAGAGATAACAAGTGAAAATAAGTTCGTTTATTTGGTTCTAGTTTTCAGTGACCCTGGTTTGTATTGTTTTCGTTCTTTGGTGCTGAATGAGATTTATGTTCTACCGAAGTGATGTCATTCATAGTTAGGGGTGGGTATCAGGAACTAAAGTGGTTCATTACTAGTCAGTATTGAAATCTGCATAAACTCCTGGACAAATTATGCTGCTATCTGTGTTTATGCACCATTAATGCATTATAATATAGCTGACATTTTCAAATAGTTGATGTTATATTGGATCAGTGGAAGGGACTGGAGTGACTGACCAGACATTTGTAGCGATTGCTTCTCTCTTGTTATATACACAGGAAGCTCAGGAGAAAAGGCAATTTAGCTTATTATAAAGTCAGCATAAAATAACTGTTTAATCTTTTCACATTATTTCATGTGATGCCTTTATTTTTTTCCCCCAAATTATAAAGAGTAGTATGGATAATTGAGAAGTATCGATTTATTGATAAGAGAGTATTGATAAACATTGGTATTGATAAGCATTAAGAGTATCGATATTGGTGTCAGTAAAATCCTGACAGGATTTGTGCCCATTCATGGTGGAAGCAGAACTTTGCCGAAATAACTGTAAAAGACATGTCTAAACAAAGACTGTAAAAGTTTTATGTTTTGAACTTACTCACAGATGATCTCTGCTGTTTAGCTCTGCTTTTATGTTTGACTCCATCCAATGTTTAATGTGTCTAAATAAATAGTTTTTTTGCTTCATATTAAATGACTTCCTAATTTAGTGGGAACACAAAATTAACATCATGATGTGTTTTCAATGTCCTGTACACATTTTGTATTCATTGGTGTTCTTTGGGGTTGATTTGATAAAACATATAAGAAATGTCAAATGTCAGTATTTACACGCATTTGTTTTGGATGACATTGAGAACGCTGTAATACCCAATTTTATAATCTTCCAAAAATTTCCCTCTGCTTTACAGCCATGACCGAACATAATCATACCTGTAGGAGTCATGTGAACTAACCTCTGATAGTTCACATGACTGGGGGGAGGGGAAACATACTTTCCATGAGAACTTTGATATTTCATTCGCTGTGGGAGCAGTACATGTATGTTTTGTTGAAGGCACTATTTAAGGTAGTCAGAGAAGAAACAAAGTACTGACACAAACTTGGATAGCAGTTTTAATTTCAACCGTTTTCTGAAGGTTTAAATTGCTGGGGTCAAATTACTACATATTTAACATAAAATTATACAGAAGCCCTAACAACTGTCAAATCTAATATCGAACAGTGAATAAGTTGTCCTCTCTTTACTTTTGTGGAATCTACTGCCACTTTAACTTGTCAATCCTTTTGATATTAAAACCAAATAGATGCAGCTGTTACCTTCTCTACCAAAGCTGTTCTCACTGACATTAAGGCCCGGGTGGTAACATCAAATCACTGGGGTCCAGTTGTGCGACCACCGTGATCCAGGCCATGCAATCCAGACACAGCATGTTTACCCTTGCCCTATTCAGAAATAACATGCATTCAGATATCTGTTGGATCCCATTCCACTGATATTTTGACGTTTTGGTGTTGCGCCAGAGCAGAGTTGCGGAGCCTCTACAGCAGTGGTTCACAACTCCAGTCCTGGTGTCCAGCACAGTTTGAAGATTTCTCTGACACTCCTGATTCTTTCATCTTTTAGTGGACTTATTTGGTGGTTTTTGTATGAACTGGGGAATTAACAAACTGTGCTGGATATCAGCTCTCAAGGACTGTAGTTGCTTTACATGCTCTGCTGTGTTTAATCCTTTATAAACATTGTGCAAATATGATGCAGATCAGTCTAGGCAATAAGAGCAAGAACTAATGGCCAGTTATGAGCATTCTGATTAGCAGCCCCAACTAAAGCCAAAGTGGTGAGAAAACTGTGTACTGTTCTTTATCTTGAATGCATGTGAAACAACTAAAAATGTTTTAACGATAGAGACAGGAGAGATAACAAAAGTTGTGGGTGGAGTGCATATGACATTAAACTTTAAATGTAGCCAAGCTGGACACGTTGTGTTTATACACACACACACACACACCCCACATCTAATCACAGGCCCTGTGTTATCCTTTAAAGAGATTTTAACATTCACACACCTCGTCTGCCAAATTTCTTTCTCATATCCAGATTTCTGTTTCTTATGGAAAAAGGCTAAAGAGGTATCCTTGAGGAGATAATATAATCAGGGAAAAATCTGATGATAAGTGAAAAGAACAGGAGTTTCCAAAGCTGGAATTAAAAACCATTAGATAAACAGCATTTACTTTTTTGGGGATCAGGGTAAAATCAGGCTTTATTCATACTTCAGATATGGAAACATCCAACAATGTTTCTGTTCATCCTTCCACTTCAACAAGACAGCTCAATACTGTGGGACGGAAAGGATGTTGAAGAAACAGTTACTGAGAAAATGAGAGTGACTTAAAAGAGAAAAATCACGAGTCAGCAACGGAAAAAAGGACTGGATGTTCTAAGACTGAACTTTTGGAGGTGTTTACAGGAGGCAAGAAAAAATCCCTGCAGATTTTTGTTGAAAACCTGAAACCAAGTCTCCTGAAATGAATAGAGGCACATTAAATACTGCTATGTAATAGAATATATATATAAATAATATAAAAAGTTTTGAAATCATATTTGAATGTTTTTGGCTTTTTTTTGATACTGAAAAATGAGAAAGCACTTTTAACTGGAAATTAAGTAAGTGAAAGTGTATTCTCTGATTTTTCCACAGTACTGTACATTGTTATCTTGTCATTTCAAAGTCTTGGAAAAAATAATCCCTTGCATATTGCTGCATTAATTTCTAGTATTCACAGTCAAATTGGTAATGATTTTTAAAGATAATAATAAAAAGAGCCACTAGAAATATTGAATCCGTAGGTAGTATGTTTAAGGACTCAAATGATGTTTGATTAAAGCATGAAGCGGTGTTCAACTGCAGAATTAAAGGGTGTTTAAAATAAAAAGTTTGACCCACAACTGTCTACGCTCTAAGATCACAAGTTTGATCACTGGAACCATGGCTGGAGGTTGAAGAGAGCACAATTGACTTTTTCTCTAGGTGGGTAGAGTGGCCCTCCTTATCCCTCAGGGTGGAGCTTTGATATGTGTACAGAACTGATGGTTAGGGTTCTTCTTCAAGTACTTTGAGCTGTCCAGTGGCGTTCATTTGTAGCAGTTAAAGAAAATGCAATGGCACATACTAACATTCACCCTCCCAGTGTTGGTGATATGTGTTTGGGGAAGGCTTAACTAGTGGGTGGATTTAGACTTGACTTAATTGGGAGAAAGCTGGGAAAAGAAGAACCAGAGTGTTGTTTTTGTGTCTTCCTCACAGCTGCCTTTCTTCAAGAGTTCTGACAGATTACTCTAAGATATACATGATACTCAAACTTGCTTCAGTGCTTAGATTGTTTTTTGATCTTTTTAAATAATCTTTCCACATCCTCCCCAAGCGGATGTTGTATTTGGTAGCTGTTATGTTATTTAATTCTGATTTTTAAGCTCGTGTTCTATCAGTGCTGTCGTGTTTAGCTGAACTGAAGACGCAATGGTAATCTCACTCCAGAACATATTTGTTTCTACTGGAATAAAAGCCTTAATGGGAAATCTGTGGTTACTGTTTTTTTTTTCCTTCCCCAATCCGCTTTGTGTAATCTAGTGAGAGATCCACATTATCTGATTGTGAGTGCTGACTGCCTGCCAATCCATGCAGCGCAGGACAGGATTAAGATCCTGCTTGTACCACAGACATCCAAAGCCATTGTGTTCAATTTAAAACGGAGGAGACATTAATGGGGAACATTACGGTTCAGTGGGTCATCATCAAGGTCTGTTCAAAGAAGACCTCATTGTTGGGCGAAGGTGAATCCAGCCATAAACAATGAACTAAAAGAACACACACGGTACTTGATGTTTTCGTTATTGCAGTACACAGTGAGACATCTTGCTTGAATCTGCTCAGCCTTTTTCTGATTATCTGCTTATGTGTTCCAGGTAATATTCCATGATGTAGATGATTTGACAGAGAAACTGTTCCCCATCGTGGAGGCCATGCAGAAGCACTTCAGTGCGGGTTCTGGGGCCTACTACAGTGATGCCATCTTTTTTCTTTCAGTGGCCATGCATCGTATCATGCCTGCAGGTAAGCTGGACGTGTTGCCCATTTTATCACCCCTACTTAGCGTATTTGCACATTTTGCAGTTTGCAGTTATGGGCTGTAGTCCATCTACTTCTCAGCGTAATGTTAGCTGTTCATCAATAACCCGGACCCCCACAGGATCCTCCGTGAGCAGCTCATGCTTCCTGTGCCAGTGTCACTGATGCGTGGGGAGCGAAGCCTAGGTCCAATCCCACAGAAGAGCTACTGTAGCACGAACTGCAGAAAAAGTTAATGCTGCTTGTCAAAGAAAGGTGTCAGAACACACAATGCACCGCAGACCGGCCAGAGTACCCATGCTGACCCCTGGGCACCACTGACAGTGCCAATAATAGGCATGCGAGCATCAGAACTGGACCATGGAGCGATGGAAGAAGATGACCAGGTCTGATAAATGTTTTCATTTACAGCGAGTGGACGGCAGTGTCTTCTTTCATTAGATTATTGCGCCCTGCCACACTGCAAACACTTGAGGAATAGTTTGAGGAACATGACATAGAGTCGATACAAATGTGTTGATTTGGCCTCCAAATTCCCAGATCTCCATCTAACGAGCATCTATAGGAAGAGCCATTTAGTTCCATGGATGCCCCACCTGCTGTTAATGTCTTGGTGTCAGATACCACAAGTCAGCATTATTCAGGTGTTTTTATTAGGCTGGGATGTGTGTGCATGTGTGAAAGGGCTGTATTAAAATAATTACCTAAATTTGTCTTATTTGAAATTACTATAAGATTTTTTTTATTATTATTATTTTTTTATAACTTAGTCGACGCACAACTTTGTCATCTACCAGCACCCTCAAATTTTCTATTTAGCAGATCTGAATCTGCCCAAATCAGGGGTTACAAGTCGATCCACGCATCGCTGTTGTACAGTCTTAAGCAAATGTTTAGGCACCCTAGGTCTAATTATAGGTTTTGTTGACTCAAGTTAAACCCTTCACTACACAGAACAAATTTGTTTAAAAATCTGAGCACGTCACTTTTGTCTTAATGTCTAATTTCTTTTTTAAATTATATTCAGTGAATAAATTGAAATTGTGCATTATGTTAAAAAAAAGACATGGCCAAGGGTGACCAAACTTTTGCAAGAAATAACATTTACTTTTATAATTGACTTATTTTCCCCAGTAACATCCGTAAACCATAATAACTAAACTAATAATGACAACTTGCTACTTTTTTGAATGACAACAATGTTAACACTTCCATCTTCTTCAATTTTGGGAGCCTGTTTTTGTTATTTGAGCAAGCACAGAGCAGCCCCTCACATTCTAACAATGTTTAAAACATTCAGTAGATGTGGATTTCCACAATGGCCCTCCAGTCAGTGAGTCAGAGAAAGCAGTTTGACACAGGGTCAGCGCCAACGTCAGCTGTGCTTAAGCTGGTGGGGGAGGGCTGTTGAGGAGGCTGTCACACTCACAGGTGCTTTACCAACACGTGGCACAGTGTACAGGCAGGGGAGGGGGATGAGGGCAGCTTCTGATTGTACTCATACAGCGCTCCAGACTTCGGACGCCGTCAGAGCTTTCCACCCCACCGTGCTTTTTTCACTGTCTGTCAACATTGCAACCTGGGACCACTCTCCCTACCATTACAACACCTGCTTGGCCTTTTTGGAGGAATCAGTGATGCCACTGGGACTCCTCAGCTATCTTGCAGAGGCAAGCAGGGGTGCAGTTCAGGAGATGGGAATGAAGTTTTGTTTGTGGAGTTTTTAAAGTATGCAATTGGACTTTGACATTATAATGAAAGTGTATGGCATAAATCTGCCTGTCTGTCTTTCTGTACGTCTATCTGAATTGCCAGTTTATTACACCTACCTTGTACCTGCACTCATAGGTTATTTTATGAGGTACAGATACATAGGCAGTACCTGTCAGGGGGCTGTGGGTGATTGATTGCCCTGAACCCTCCCCAAGGGGGGCCCATAGAGATTAATCTACTATGAGTTCTGGTAGGTGTTTACTACAGTGATAGACATGACAGAATAAGTTATAGAGCTTTCAGAGCAGATCTGAGGTCCAGTTCAGAACACATTGCTGGGTAAAGAGGGTACAGGCTGGTTAAACAAAGCAGCAGCCCTGCAGAGAAACAAGAAACAGCTCACTTTAGTTCACCTTTGGTTTCAGTCATTTTTCTTTTTCTTTGAATCAATCAATAACTTTACCATCAAACTCAAATGACCAAAATGACAGTGATCATCGAGACGAAAGGTGGAGAGAGCTCAAGAGATGAGAAAAGCACGCCCATGATGAAATACACTAAAATTAAAAAAGACAAAGTCAGCACGGCAAGATTGTAAGAATTAACAAGGGAGATGAAAAATCATAATTAGATATCTGTAACCACAAATGATATCTGTATAGTAGAAATATGTTAAGAATTGTTTTCGATGTGAGAGAGGCAAGTTTTGTTCATGGTCTTGCGGACTCAACACCTCACGGTGGGATTTGGACAGCAGTCCTTCTCAAAGTAGCTTACAGGACAATCCGCCTTGCATTTTTAGTAGCGTGGACCTCCACTTGTTTTTATTAGAAATGTGCCTTATTGCAGCATTTGTAAGCAGGCTGTCTTAGTGGTGTCAGAAGTCACCTGAGGACAAAAATAAAGTGTTCAGACAACAGAGAACACTCCAGGAATCTAGGAAGGATGAATATGGCTTCATTGAAACTGCAGAAAGGCACACACTGTAGCTCTGCAATTTGTTTGGATCAACTGAGGCTTGCTTGAAAATAATCTCAGTTGATAAGCTCATAAACTGCCTTCCAAAAGACATCCCTGTTTCAGAACAGAAAACAGCTTTTGTGCAAAACTGATGACGCTTTGGAAATGAGTTAGATGAAAAAATTTAATTAGATGTCTGTAACCACAAATTGTATCTGTGTAGCAGAAATATATTAAGATTTGTTTTCAATGAGTGAGACACGTTTTATTTGTTATTTTTGCCTTGGGCGCACTCTTTCTTGATGTAACTTATAGGGCAATCCCCTTTTTTTTTTTTTTTTTTTTTTTTTTTTTTTCCAACAAACGTGCCTTCCTGCCGCCTTTGTACATGTTTTCCTTAGAGTCCACCAACTTTCTTCCCAGCCACCAAACACCTACATGCCGTCATGGGTTTGATATGTCATACCCATTTTCATGAAATTAAATGAAAAAGATGTTTAAGACCAGTCACTGACCTACTACATCTTTAGAGGTGGATTTCATTGTTCTGATTGTGACTTGACAGTAGCGATAGTTTCTAAGTGTGAAATCCTGATGCTCTACCGCACGCCCTCTCCTATTTGCTGATGCACACTATATGTCAAAAGGTTAACTCTGTCTGACTTTTTCAGTGGACACCACAGCGTAAATCTCACGTGACATCGGCCACGTGTCTGTAAATGCCTCGTTTTCATTGAAATAGATGGTGAGAGATGTGTTTTTGACAGTACTTGTGAAAACAATGCATGTCGGTACACTTAAACCTCAGCAGTTTGAACCCAGTGAAAACAAATGGAAAATGATACAAAAACCCAAACTCAGTTTCAGACCATAGTCTTGTTTAGCATTATAACTGGAGTCGCAGAGCAAACCGAGCACCATAAGAGTAACTCTGTATTGTTTTTAGGGAGACAGAGAATCGCAGTCAGTGAATCATAATTAGAGCAATGCTGCGTATTAGACCGACCTATATTCTAGCATGGAAGGCGGTGAAGCAGTCTACCACGCCTTTTATTAGTGACGTAACGGTCAATGCATGTGATCAGAGCTATGGAAACTTGATCTCTTAACCATTGCTTATTTTCTGCTCTTTCTGCTAGGCATGATGAGAAGCTGCTAATCCCGTGCTGATTGGCCAGACTCGGTCGGTGGGAGTTTCCCATCTGGTGTTTAATTATAATCCATTCATGTGATCTTACTTAAAAGTAATTTAAGGAAACATTTTAATTATTAATCTTCCAGCAAGATCATTGTCGGCATTCCGTTTTTGTTTATTGTAAGATCAGCAAAAGTTGCTTTGCAGTTCATTTTTGTCACACTGAAGTGGGACTACGAGATGGAGCACATTAGAAAGTTTTTCAGTAAATTCAGTGGAGCTACAACCGCTTCCAAAATTCAACGCAGCATGCTAACAGAGAGGGCAGTGAAATGTCACATGCAGCTAAAAACTGATCTCCGAAGTAGCCTGTCTCAGAAGTCTGTAAACATCCAAGTGTGTATTTCACTGAATTCATCAGGCACTGCGATCTTTGACCCGAGGGCGGCTGTCGCCAGGTTTCTGATGGTAAAAGACAGACGAAACAGAAATCTAGAACACGATCGATACGCAAACCATGCATTTGTGAAGAATTTCTTTACCGCGCAAAATGTTGTTTAAGGACGACTTTGAGAACGTAGATTAAAATTTGCAGGTGTATTTTGTACTTTAGTTTTTTATGTTAGTTTTTAATATTGTGCCGCCCAGTGAGAAGTCCTTAAACGAGGCTATGGTTCAGAATTCAGTGAACAAACTAGGTGCAAGAAAGAGTGCTAATGTTCAGTGCTACAGTGCTGGCGTCTGACCCTCCTGTTACATTGATGTTCTACTCACATGTACACACATTAAACATCAGCAGTAGACGGTCCAAGCAATGTTAGAAGTTACTGTGGACAAAAAAAAATGTTCAGACAGCAAACAACAATCAAAGAATCTAGGAGGAGGAAGCAGTGATTGTGGCTTCACTGAAACTGCAGAAAGGCCCTCAGTGTATCTCAGTTGTTAAGCTCATGGGCTGCCATCCAGAAGACTTTATCCCTGTTTCAGAATGGAAAACAGCTTTTGTGCAAAACTGATGACGCTTTGGAAATAAAGTGGGGGAAAAAAACACACACACCAGTTTTCTTTGCCCTGTTTTCTTTTAATTTGTGTCTTTTATAGTGAATGAGTGTTTGGATTTGCATGGTGGGATGTCTGCACTTGTCTTATTTATCCTGAAACGCTGCCTGCTGTGCCTCTCTCTTTCTCCCTTGTTTCATGAGTGCCTGTGTTTTTTGTGAGTGAGGGACTGTGTGTGGTGTGTGAGGAAAGGAAAGTGCAAAGAAAACAGTTTTTTTTAGGTTTATTTGTCCATATGTGGTTTGTACAGTAGTGGCCTGAGACACACAGACATTAACGGTAGCCTTTACTATACTGAGAAGTAGGTCAGTGCACTCCATTCTTTTCCTGCCATTCACTTGAATAGAAATTTCCCAGATATTTGAAAGAAAGGCTTTGCTGTCCTTTGTACTCTGAAATTTTGCATGGCGTAGTGGTTACTCCAGAATTTTATGAATCAGGCCCTAGGTCAGCAAAAACCTTTACTATATTATTTTGATTGTGTTGTTTTATTTGATTTGATAGTAAATTAACCGACAAATAATTGATTAATGGGCCTAAATATGAACAGATTTTTCAAATCATAGGTATTTTTTATATTTGATATTGTTATGTTACATTTTTTTTTAATGCTTCCTGGATTTTTCAATTTTTTTCAGACAAACAAGATGCTGGTTTGAAAAATAGATGATTTCCATAAGATTCCATGTTTTTTGCTGATTTACTCGCCCCTTTCATTTATAATAAAAAGCTGGGTAAACACCCTCTAAGTGTTCCATGATTTTTACCAGGGGTAGTATCGCAAATATTTGAATATATGAAGTTGCTAATTTATATGCTCATATGCTCATATAACTTCATGAAACCTCAGACTGAACAGAAACCACAAATGTATTCACAAAAGGGTTGATTAAAGACTGTTTGGGCAGAATGAGCTGTAAGGACGTGACTTGGAAAGAGAAACAGGCTGTTTTCTTAAGCAAATGTTGAACGTTCTGAATGTTTTTGATAGAGCCTGAGAATTTCTGAGATCATCTTGTTTGGTGGGGAATTATCCGACAGGGAAATAATTCTCACTAGCTGTGTAGCTATGTCAGATGTTGGTACAGGTGATTTTTTTTTTTCTGACTGAACTGCAGATCTAGTTATTTTGAGCTAGTTTTCTCTTTTCTTCTTAGTTCTAATGCTGTCTGATCATCTTAACCATTTTGTGAGGATGATATAGGCTACTCGTCTGACTGAGGTACAGACCAGTACTACTGTAATGATGCCCTTTGTTAGCATGAGCTTTAAAACTCATTTAGATTGATCACATGATAGGATATAGGGCAGAGAGAGGGGAGAAAGGGGCTCATTTACATTTTACATCTGAGTGGATGTGACTGTGCCGTAGTATTCGTTTAGTTCATATTTTTATCTGGCCCAACCAACCAGGCCATCTCACATCCCAGACAACTGGGACATCTCTTGGCCTCCCTATGGTCAGTCTGGGCCTGGTTCTGACTGTTATTTATTTGTTTATTTATTTTCAGTCTCATTTTTTTCAGCAGGATGGCCTGCTTTACTGGTGTTGACGCCTCTTTGGTCCTCATAGTTAGTGGGCCTGGGCGATGGGGATGTAATTGGATATTGGCAATGATTGACAAGTAACCCAGTCCCAGTGCTTTAAAGGTAGTAACGGTTGTGTTGGGAAATAAAAGTGGTGGAGAACTATAGAGATATAATTCCTTTTTTAACTGCCTGCTAAATGATAGTAGATAATGTGTACATGTGATGTTTCATTCACTTTTATTGTTAAAACAGTGGATTATTGTAGAGGTATTAATGAGCCGTTAGTCTACAATAGAGCATATTCCCCTCTGCCTGTGCTGCAGGTTAGCCCAGTGTACAACACACTGTTGGAGGAAAATTTGAAGTTGTCTGTAGCTTAAGTGTCCTGCCACTTAACTTTTCAAAAGCGAGGGAGACAGAAGATTAAACATTTTGATTCCGAAGCAACCATAAAGCCATACTTTTTTTAACCAAAGTTATAAATGATCGAGGCACTCCAGCGCACATAGCCCAGCTGCAGCAGAAGAGAAAATCACACTGTACTTTGAGAAGTGGAAAGCTAACAAAATCTGAGTTTATGAATGCCAAAAGAATTCTGAGCATATTTTGGTATAGTATTTTTAGCTTATTTTAGATCAAGTTGAAAAAACCTTTTGTAATGTTATTAAGCAGGCACTTTTTCTAGCACCTGAAACACATTACGGACATTTTACCTCCACAGAATGAATCCACAGAAAGAATGAGCTTCAGTCTGGATTTGATGTTTCGGAAAGTCCCAACTTAAAATCCACACATTCCAACTTGAGTGAATGTAATGGTGTTTTATCAAAATTTGTATTAATAGCACTCAACATCTTTTTACCAGTTTCATGCATACAGCAGGGGGATGATGACCTTACTTTCTGCACTCTACTCAAGTTGGCCTGCTGACTGACTTAGAGTGAAAAAAAATATGTTGATTTTATAGAAACTAGAGCACCAGTGCTAAACACGTGAGAGATCTATAGATTGTTTAGGCTCCAGGCACAGCCACGCCCCCCACTGAACTGAAACAGTTCAAAGAAACTCTGGAAGTTCTTAGAAAAATGAATTGGAAATTAGGTCAACTATTTCACTGTTTGACAGCATGACTGTGTGTCTCTTTAACTTGTGAAGCATATGGAGATGGCTCTAGAGATTTTTTTACAAGAAAATATCATGCTGATTATTATTAGCACAACAGTAGTAAACTCCAGATACAAATACCAATACTTTTGACCCTTTGTTGGATCTTGTGTATGAATACATCACTGGCCAAGAAACTAAGCTGCCAGTTGTCTGGTTTTTACTGGTGAGCTCAAATGTGGAACTGTCTGTAAACTGGGCTATACGGTTCACCCAGTTTTGATGGCAGTTAAGCTCCTATTCCTATATTATAGTCATTAACGACAAAAACAGTCACTAACTTGTTGCTAACAGACTGTGATGATGTTCATTTTCATGGTAAACACCTGAAATTTTGAGGTTTTTTGTAGTAAATACATACATTTGAATCCCCACATGCTTGCAGGCGTTTCTGGGGTCAGGGGTCGGCTTGTTCTCATTACTCTTCCTCTCTCTTCTGCCAGGCTTGTTCCAGCCATTGAACACTTTCTAATGATCTAATCAATATGGCCTGGCCCTGTGGCCTTATCATTGTGCTGAGTGTTGGAGAGTGACACTTTCTGTCTAACTGATGAATATGTTCCTAAACTAGGACATTCTTGCCCTATTCCCCTATTTTACAGGATACCATAATAAAGTTCTCTCTTTGTCTGGTTCATTTTCTTGAACATTAGGAATAAAGCCTGCACGTGTTGGTCATTGGAGAAAAAAAATGAGCTTTTCTGAAAAACTTTTCAGTCTTCTTTGCTTCATTATATCACGGAGGGCTTTAGACACGAGCGCTCATTGGTTTGTAATGTGAGTCTAATGGCTCTGCATTAAAGTAAAATTTAGCCTCCAGCTAGACATATTGGGAAACTTGACAGCGCTGACTGTGATGATGGAGATTTGTACAAAATTGACCACGAGTCCTCATCTTTTGTTGGCTTCTGTTCCACGTGCTCAGCAGATCACAAGGGAAGGGATCTTAACAGAACGTTATAGGAATGTCTGCTGTCTGATTTTTTTAAGCCCTCTGAAGTGAACAGTGAGTTGGGAGACTCAGGGATTGATGGATAAAGTCTCAGTTGGGATTGGTAGTCACTCTTCTTCGTAGAGTGAGGTATTGATTGTTAACCTGACAAACGTATGATGGAGAAATCCACGCTCCTCTTCAGTCACACACCAGGTAGTGTGAAAAAGCTGGCTGGTTGTTGGGAGTGTGGCTACTAAAAGAAAGCTTTTGGAGAGTGTGGCTACTAAAAGAAAGCATTTGGAACAAATCTCTTTTACAAATGCCAGGAATAAGGAATGACCAAGTAAAAATTAATACCAAGTAAAGTTTTTTTTGCGCAGTCACTGGAATATGTTTTGGTCTTATCCTTCGTAGAATTTCTAGTTATGTCAAGTGTCTTGATGGAATTTACTGCACCAGTTATTTTTCTCTTTTGTTTTTCTCTTTATCCTGACAATTGTTCCTGCATGGTTACCCTTGTCAGCATCATTTGGGGCTTTTTGAATAATGAAGAGAAAATTGTTCTTCTTTTTCCCCTGCAGTATGATGGTGCTGGTATCTCTGGTATCAAGTAAATAATCAGTGGGTGAACAGTGCATATTTAAACCTGCAGCAAGTGAGTGTTTACCATTTCTGGGAGCTGTTACCTCTCTAACTCAGGTTACCTGTACCAGACACAGGTCTCCCTGCAGGCCCAGGCCATCCTGTGTGCCTCATTTGTGGCAGCATAGGCGTACAGTGAGGGTGCATGAAGGGTGGTCACGTACAGCCAGGTATTAAGCACATAATGAGGTTGACCTACATTTGTTTCGAGCAGCAGTGTGAAGCAACGTTTGCTGTTGTTTTCATCAGGGAAATGAGGCAGGGGACAGAGAGTAGCCATAATCCACTGAATCCAGATGGACTCCCACCTGCCACATGCTGTATTATCATCAGCGCCTTTGCTGTCTTCTACAAATAGTCACCTGCATTTAATAATGTCAAAAGTATCAGGAGTTGAATTGGTACCCTGGTAATCAGTAACCAGACATGTTCTGAATCCTAACTATGATTGGTTCAAACTTGCATTACTTGCATTGCCTGAAGGAGGCCAGATCATTCCTTTTCCACACATAAATTTTGATATTTGGTGATACATTGTTACTTTAACTGTGTCTTCTTGTTGTTTGAGTCCCTGTCAGTATCATACTGTCAGGGGAATATCATGTTGTCAAGAGTTCTTATCCAGAAATATGAATGTGTATACATTTTCTTTGAGAATGCTGAACATGATTCCTATAATGTGATGTCCGTGAGTCACACACTTAACCAAAGTACGCAAACTAATATGACACTTCCTTCATTCCTTCTTTATTTTGGGCTTGCCAGTTCTTTTTCTAGACACTGTAATAAAAATTCCAAATTACTGTGATGATCATATTTCAGAATGTTTGGTGGAAGTGCTTTAAGCAATTTCCTGCAGGATCAATAAAGTTTTCTGATTCTGATTCTACCGTTTGAATGGCTAGTCATTGTGGGTTTTAGCAGTATTTTTTGAAAATAAAGGGCCATGTTTAATTGTAAGGTGGGACAATATGACATTCATTATTTTAATAAACTGTTATGTCATAATATGCATTTCTCCATGTTTCTTTACAAACATAGAACACAGAAAAAAATAGTCCTGTCTAATTTTATTTTGTGCAGTTCAGTGTGTGAACAAAAATCATTGCATAGTTTTTGATAGTACTTTATAAATGTGGCTCTTTATATATAAATATGCTATGTTGTAAGTCCATTTCAGCTTCTTAGATATGACAGATGTGATTGTCACACCATCCACCCTTACCTAATGGCACTTCTTTTGCTGTGGTATCGAACTGGCACAGTGGGTTCTCAAATATAACGTATCAACAAAAAAGTATTGGTATTGACTACCAAATTTTGGTATGGTCAAGTCAAATGTATTTATATGCACACGTTATCATACACGAAAGATCATTCAGTGTGCTTGGCAGGAATAGAATAAAATCTAAAATAAAACAGAATAAACTAATGGAAGAAATAAAATAAATAAAAGAATGCATAGAAAATTGATAAAAGAAAATTAAAAGTGCAATAGAAGTGCAGATATTTAAAAGAAGTCAGAAGAGAAAGCTTTAAAGCTGGCTATAGTTGGTGCTACGGTACAGTGACTTCTCATCTGCTAGAGAATCTTGTTGGGGTGTAACGACCCTTTCACCACATAGTACAGTTTTTGATACTGTGACGGAATTTCAGGATAACAATAAATATTGTCATGAAGTTCAGCTCTAATTACCTCTGATTTATAAAATGCAGCTGATATTGCACATCTCTATGATGCGAATCATCACATTTTTTGCATTCCAGTGTATTGTGATCGCAAAGTATAGTTAGACGCTTATAATCAAGTGCCATTTTCTGTTTGTGTATTGAAGTGAAAGCAGTGTGTTAATGTCTTTTAGCCTGTGCTAAAGTGATGGGGAAATTGAGTGTTACATTGATTAGATTGATTTAGGCAGAGCAGAAAGAGTGCCATGAGCTACCTCTTAAATCTGCAAGGAGTGCGGTATTGAAAGGGGTAAATTCTCGTGCATGGAGACTCTCTTGTCTAACAAAATACTCCTGTGAGTCACTTCATAATGTAAGGCATTTGTGTGTATAGTCATGTGTCGGTAATCATGTGTGTGTTCGAGTGAAATGTAGGCATCCTATGCTTCATGCTTGTGTGAGCACCGCAGGGGCAACACTGGTCATGGTGAACTTTTTACTGACCCCCATTTCTGAGAATCCAGCTTTGCCCCTGGCTGAAGAGCCCTGGTGAGATGAATTTGTTCTGTCTTGCAGACTGCAAACACACCATTAAATCTTTTCAGTGTTGTCCCCCTAAGGTACTCCCACCACCCCTTGATGGCTCATGGTGGCCTGAAGCCTTAGCACCTCCGCAGAGCAGGAATCCCATTTTTTTTTTCTCCTTGCAAGCTGAGGTGGTTTGTGTTTAACCCACATGGAAGTTTACTTCAGCGTTTAATGTTTGAATTTGTACCCTTGCATCTCATTTATGAGGCTGTAATGATTACTCAGTTGAAAATGTTTTCACCATTTTAAAGAATAAATGTTTCAGTCTGGTCATTTTTTTGCAGTCTGAGTGATAAGCAGGGTATCTGCAGGTCAGTTTGAGCCATTCTTAACAGTCTGAATATTCACCACAAGGGGAGTCCTCAACATCTGAAGCTTGTGAGCTTGCATGTGTATGATGGAAAAAAATATGATGTTTATTTTTTTTAACCAGGATTCTAATGGTGATTAAAATTTAATTCTCACATAATAAGGATTATTTGACAAAATAATCGCTGCATTGCTAAAATAAGCAATAGTGACATTCCTTCTTGTCATTTTTAATAACATATGACATTTCAGCTCTTGTATGATCCTAGTATAGACCTCTGTGTAAACAAGGCCCCCGGTCGTCCCCTGTGGATGAACCTCAGCTCATCTCCTCTTTCGGCCCTGGTGGCATGAAGTGTGAAGTTATTGTGTGGCTGGCTTCCGTGTTTGCAGAAGAGCAGAGAGCACGGTTGACATGCTTGCTTCAGTCAGTTTCCGCCTCTTGTTTGAACTGACTTCAGACCGAAATCCCTCAGGCCCAGTGTCTGGCTCTAGCTGCTGCTCTAACTGCATTGTTCCAATTACAACATGCTTAGTCTGGACCATGTTTACCTTTCCTAGCAAGCACTATTGTCTGTGGGATACCTAGAATGGGCCTTGACCGGATTAGGGAAGTTAACGTACGGTTGATTTGACAATACATACATACATACACGCATGCATAATGTGTATCTATCTATCTGTCTATCTATATCTATGTGTATATATCTTTTTATCTATCTATCTGTGTGT
>JBBPCZ010000040.1:17785493-17797724 GCA_037974445.1 Brycinus macrolepidotus | reverse complement strand
AGGAGCGGTTCAGGATACATTTCACTGTGTGTTGTACTTGTATGACTATGCATGTGACAAATAAAGAATCTTGAATATTGAATCTTGAATCTTTATTGCAAAATAGATCAGTCTTCTGATATAGCACTGAAAAAGTCAGCCAGAATTGGTGACCTGCAAAGATATGCAAAGGCAATGTCAGTGGAAACATTGTTGATTATGCCTCAATAACTGGTGATTCTTTTTTGGCCTGTGGGATTACCTCACGAGTTGTTTTCTGAGAGCCCAGTTAGCAACTGTTAGGCTTAAATACACCACCGGATGACTCTAGTCACAGAAATGCATTGTATTGGTAAATCTGAATGCAAAACACCATAATGGTGAAAATGACAAAAGCATTTTGTATGTATTTAATGTTGTACAAGGTTGTGCTAACAATCAGAAGATAGCTAGAACGAAGTGAAGATAAGGTATAAAAAAAAAAGTGAAGGTAAAAAAATCGTAGTGCCTCTGCCACGTGAAGTCACCTTTATATGTCTTCCTCCAGCACTCTGTTGGGTTACCATTTTTGCACTCTTTTCATTTCGTCCATTGTTGCGATAACTAGTCCTAGAAATGTGCTGAAAAGATGACAAATCTGTCTCCTCTCCTTTGTTAGCTTTAGCAAAAGAAGACATGATGTCTCAAGTAGCTCAGAATTGTTGACCTGAGAGATAGATAGGCCTTTGGAGCACACTTTGAATTGTGGAATAATGCAAGGTCGCTTGCTCGGTCCCTACGGAAGTTTCTTTTGCTCAAAGGCAGAGAGCGGAGACTTATTTATTACATCCTTGCAGGGACAGCTGGTATAAATGGGTTAGTAGGGCTAAGCCTTTCCTCTCTTTCGAAGAACAAAAGACATCAAAATAAGGTTTAATTTTTGGCTTCCAGATGGTTTTATTTGCTGTTAAGAAACAAGAAGTTGGTTATTTTGGACTGCTCTAGACTTATGAACAACTAACACCACTAACAGGTTGTGAGAAAATTGTGTTTTTTTTTAAGATGGGGTAGATTTACCTCTAAATGTGTATGTGGTACATGGAGTGAAATGCCCCCTAGATTGGTCTGCATTGGGACTAATTATTTTAAGCCCACAACGTCCAGCTAAACCCTCCTGCAGTCTGCAGTCAGTATTATAGATCAAGTTAGATTGATTCAACACCCCTCCAGCCAATCACAGCCAATCCATCAGACTCAGAGAAGAGAGAACAAGTTCAGAGCCTGAAGTAACCAATGTAACATGCATGGGAAAAGGGCTTCTGAAGCTGCCAACAAATGTATGAAATGAAATGATGCTGCATTAGACTGTGTAGACAGTTAGCAATGTAGAGTTTACTGTTACAGTGTTGTCCTGTTAATTATCCATCTCTAACATTATCCTAGATGAGGTGGATAACTGGGTCAACCATCCCTACCTACACACAGGATTACTTTAATTGCGGAATTGCAGTATTAGCCCTTTCAGTCACACCAGAGGACTTCCGAACATAAATTGCCTGTTAAAGTCCCGTCACAGCATCTCAATGAGGTTCAAGTCATGACTTTGATTAGACAACACCAAAACGTTTATATTTTTTAAGCCATTCAGAGATGGACTTGCTCTTGTATTTTGGATTGTTGTGTTGCTGCATTACATGATTGCTTCACTTTAAAGACTAATGATTGGCCATTCTCCTGCAGGATTTTCTGGTAGTGTGTTGAATTCATGGCTCTGTAAATTACAGCAAGACATTCAAGCCCTGAAGTAACAAAACATTCCCACACCATGATACTACCAACACCATCTTTCAATGTATGATGTTCTTATTGTGGAAAGTTGTGTTGGCTTTATGCAAGATTTAAACTCCTGTTTTTAAAAAATTATACTCTTCAGTAAATGTGAGACAAGCCTTGATGTTCCTCTTGGATTTCTGTGGTTTTTGCCTTGCTCTCGCATGGACAACATTTTTGCCAGGTCTATTTTTAATGGTGTAGTTGCTTTGATTTTCATCTGGGTTCTTTTGTGACTTTACGGATGAGTTGTTCCGAGTTTTCTTAATTATCTTAAAGATAATGGCTCTCATTGTGACTCACAGGAGTCCCACTGTGTCATTTTGGACTGTCCCTGACAAAAGATAGCGAGCGTGAAAGAAACATGGTGACATCTTTGGTTGTGGCTTCAAAACTGTAGTTCTGCGTCACACTGTGAGAGAGGTTCAAAGATGGCTGTTGTCACAGTCTTGCAACCAAAGATAGTATGGGACAAAATTCTGACAATAAACTGACTTGTGTCATATCCTAGGATTTAGTAGGTGTTATCATCCTAAAATCTACAAACATCAAACTTGATGTCATACCCAAGTTTACTAGATCCATGTCACATGGTGTGGCTTGTGATAAACTTATAAGACTGCTGAAATCTCACAGCCTTTAGACGTCTTTAGAAATAGTCTTATTCCAGACCTATTCCAGATTTATTTATTTCCATAACGTTCTCATTTCTTCTCTTTTTTGGCATAGAGAGCTTTAGCCTACTTTACATTGCTGAAGAGGTGAAGAAATGATGTGTAGATTCAGAGGTAACTGGTACTGGGTGTGCCTAGTCTAATAGATCCCAATTATGAATGGAATTTTGTTAACTGCTTAATTAAGGGGGTGATTACGTTTTCACAAAGGACAGTTGTTGAAATGATCATTTAAAGACTGTAATTTGTGTTGTATTTGTCTTTGATTAAAGTTTGTTTGAAGGTTTAAAACAATCAAGTGACAAATATGGGAACTTAGGAATATCTTTATGTAGAGAGCTTCCAAACCTGAATCTTAACCTCAGTAAGCAAAAAGAAAGTGTTTTACCCTTTCAGTTTTAAACATTATGTTTTGTTGATCCTCACGTTGTAGGTTTATTTCTGGTTTTCTTACAACGTTGTTTTGTCCTGAAGATGTATAAATAATTATTGAAACACACTCTTTCCCTCTTGTCAAAGTGCCTGGCCTCCATTCCCCATGGTGACACTGAGTCATCCAGCCGACCCACAGCGCTCTGACGCTTCAGCAGCTGCTGCTGCCCCAGTAGCACAATAATCTTTCCCAGAAGGCCTGACAGGACTAGACTTCACACTTTTCTTCATATCATAACTTTTCGAAAATGTCACCTGCCTTTAACCCTTAATTTGTTTTATTGTTGCCATTATGCATTATTATGGTTTTTGTTATCGTTGTCTTGTTTGTGTAGAGAAAACCCTTCGTTAACATTTTTGCCATGATCTTCCATGGTGTCACTGTTTGACACCGAAAGAAATTTCAGCAGTGTAGGCTTTAAACCCGCCAGTACATCACACAAATCAAATGTAAATGTAATTTTTTTCATTATTCATAAACATAAATTAAGAAGTATTTCATAATTATGAAACTAAATTTGTATTTACACATAGTTTATCTAAATTAAGTAAGAATATGTTCAACTTTTTTGTGCCCTTTAAGTTTTATGATGGATGGGTCAATAGACATAGGGAAAATTTACTTTAAAATCTTGTCATAAGCACACATTAAAGTTAAGAATGTTTCTCCTCTTCTAAAATGTTACGCTTACAGAGGTTTCATGATAGTGATTAAATGTTTTTTTTCTGAACACTTTACTCAAACCCTTGTACATAATGTTGACATAACCATGCCAAAAGCATATTGTGGCAAATGTAATATACTGTAATGAGTTGTCATCATACATTATGTCCGTTACTATAACAATATCCTGTTGCCATTTCTGATCATAGTCATGACAGGAACTAATTTTAAGTCATGACATTAAATGTTATAGAATCTGTCATGACAGTTATCAATTATGGTAACATGACACATATTAATGGACAAAATCTGTCATGGCAATTTCTCTGCCATGGCATGAAAAACATCAGCTTATTTTCAACGAACAAAAATGCCTTATAATGTAAATCAGTGGAACTAGATGTTTTGGGCAGTTTTTGTTAGTTCATAACAAAACAGCTACCATTTTCAAATTATGATAGGAAGTGGGTTTGATCTGACAACAACAATATGCTTTTATGTGTTGGCACTGACATCTCTGTCAATTAAATCCTTACATTTTGGCCAAGGATGTAGAGTGCTTGTTTAATTTCATTTCAGTGGAGGTTGATGTCAATGAACTCTTTTTCTGGTAATATAATGTCTCATACATCCTTTTGTTGTTGATATTAATAAAGCGTTCCCAGGGTCACCTTGGGTTTGGCAGTTTTTTTAATATATTCAGCTACATTGCGGTCAGTCCTCTGTGAGCAGCCTCAGTCCTCTTTGTACTAATGAGCAACAGCGTGGAAGGAACAGGTGTTGCAGTGTTCGTCTCCATGAACCCAGCTGTCACACACTCACGGTGGAATTGAGTCGAGTGATTCTGCAACTGGCCCACCTTCACTGGAGCAAAATGACTGAAAGATTCTTATTTCTCTCCCCCCTCTACAGCAGTGTCACAATCTGTTCAGGCAATGTGTGTGTGTGTGTGTGTGTGTGTGTGTGTGTGTGTGTGTGTGTGTGTGTGTGCGCGCTCGTGTGTGCGTGCGTGCGTGTGTGTGTGTGTGTGTGTGTGTGTGTGTGTGTGTGTGCGCGTGTGCGAGAAACAGGTCTGAGGGTCGCTTGTATTGACCAATTAGTGACTGCAGCCCATCTGCTGCTATAAACAACGTTCTATCCTGTCCATTATTAAAAAAGGGACCACCATAGTGCCACCATTGAGCCAATATTATTCAGGTGGTGGGCCATTCTCAGCACAGCACTGACTCTGTGGTCAGAAACTGACTACTGATGAAGGACTAGAGACTTACACAACACATCTGCAGTTGGACTACCAGCAGGTAGGTGTTTCTATATGACCAGTAAATGTAAAAGATGTGTCTGATACACTCACACTAGCACAACACACACTATCAAGTTTAACTGCAATGGTTATGACAAAATTAAAGCTTGTAATAATTTGTGTTTAAGAGAACTATGTAGTCAGTTCATTATTGCAGTGATGTGTCAGCCAAACTCAAGATTCAAGATTCAAGATTCAAGATTCTTTATTTGTCACATGCATAGTCATACAGGTACAACACACAGTGAAATGTATCCTGAACCGCTCCTTTTTGACTGTGCAAACATTTTAAACAATAAGTCAATTTTAAATTAATTGATGTTACAGCACAACGGAGTTAGGCTGTAGAAAATTCTCCCAAAAAAATTGCAGCCAAGTGTTCACTCGTTTATTTAAGATAATTTCTGAGCAGTTAAATGAATCACTAGAATGATATGACAGTTTATCTATAAATACTCACTTGCACATTCACTATCACTTTGGCAGTGCAGATGGTCCAGGTGTTACTATTTCATCAAACTAGCAGGAAATTCACAAATGTAATGTATTGTAAATACAATGTAAATGTAATGTAGTCCCTGCCGCGCGCCCGTTGGACCCGGGATAGGCTCCGGGTACCCGTGACCCTAGTAAGGATTAAGCGGTTACAGAAAATGAATGAATGTATTGAATTACTCTACATTTACCCAGCATAATATTTTTGACTATTTTATGACTTTTTGACCCATTTTTCTCCCCAGTTTAAGTGTGGTTTAAGTTTAAGTGTGGTCTCCCTCAATCAGAAAATGCCCCCAAGCCGTATCACATCTTTTCAAACTGCCACTAAAGCAGACAGCTCAACATGCTTGGGGAATAGCACTAACTGCTCATTCTGTTATGACCATGGATTTCTGTGGCATCGTCTGTGTCTGAGCAGATGATTTCACATCAACAGAGACAGCACTTTGACAGTGGTGTTGTTGGTTGTTATATTTCATCACCACATACAAAGTAAGCAAATAAAAAGCGCTAAAACTGCATGAGTAATGGAGTAATATAATACGTTATACCACTCCACATCAGTGTGTGTGCAGAGGTGAATATAGGCTGACACTCTTTAAGTGGAAGTCAAGGGTGTATTGAAAAATATGCCCCACATTATTTCAGCTGTTCCAGAATATATGCTTTTTTCTAAATGGTCATAAATCAGCAGTGATGACTCATGGTCTGGCTTACAGACAATAAAAATGGTGAAAGAATATGTTCAGTGAGAAACGCAAGCAGGTTCTCTCTCTCTCTCTCTCTCTCTCTCTCTCTCTCTCTCTCTCTCTCTCTCTCTCTCTCTCTCTCTCTCTCTCTCCCTGTCTCTATCTCTCTCCTCTATCTAGTCATCTAGCTGAAAGATGTGCAAAAATGTTCTGTTTCATGGGTCTCTGATCACATTTCCACATGTGAAAGGCACTTTTGCACAGGTACCCAACTGAAACACAACTACAGCCTCTGCCAGAATCCATATGAATACTGCACCCTGCTCTAATAATCTTATGTAACTGAGCTGTCATGCTTCATTATTCATGAGGTCTGGACTGATTTTCAGGGAAAAGAAATGACCACTGGCAAAGTGAGTAGGTGTGTATGTTTGTGTGTATGTTTGTGTGTATGTGTTCATCCCACTATACTTGTGACCAAATGTCCTCTGCAATGTGTGTGTGTGTGTGTGTGTGTGTCCCACCATACTTGTGACCAAATGTCCTCTGAAATGTGTGTGTGTGTGTGTGTGTGTGTGTGTTTGTGTGTCTTCTATTTATCCCTTTTTGGAGACCAAATGTCCCCAGAATGACAGGAATAACAGAAAATCTGTGGGTGCATTTTGTTGGCACTCACAAAAAAGTTTACTGTTTTCACCATACTTTTTTTTTGTTAAACTAAAAGGGCAGAAAGTTTGCAGTTTGGTTACTAGGGTTCAAGGATAGGTTTAGGTTTAGATTTAGGTGTAATATTACTCAGTCATTGGGATGTCCTCACAAATATAGTAATAGTGAACTATGTGTGTGTATGTGTTTGCACACTGTGTTAATGTGAGGACAGCACTGTTAATGGCAGTGAATGGTTTCTTCCACAAACACATCAATCTATCTTGCACACTGGGTGTAGAGAGAGTGTGTGGGGTTCGTAGATGCCCCTCGTTCTCTTCGGTGCTCATTCTGACAGAGGAGGGTGTATTGTGAACTATGTGTCTGGTTCGGATTCATCATCTCTGACGTCCATACTCGGAGAAATCAATATGTGACCTAGAAATTCCAGGAATTGCACTGATGCTAGAGCTCTCCCACATGCAGTTATTGATAATTAATCAAATCCAAGCCTTTTCTCTAGACCTGCTTCTTAAATTAGTAGTAGCTCATACAGAGGGATTGGGAAATGCATATGGATCATAAAAATGTAAATTGGTGTATTATTTTGTTTATTTCCATCAGCTTGGCATGTTTCTGCATATTCAGGTTCATTCAGCTCTCACTTTTTTGTTTAGATGAAGTGCAAATTAAACAGTCTTTACTTTGCACTTTATTAGAATCTCCTATCTTGTGCTGTGAACTGTTGAAGTTCAAATAGAACTGGACCTTAAAGTCACCAAAGATATGTTTGGAGAAAAAAAGAGCATCATTTAATGAATCATAATCAGAAACAGAAAACTGTATTTATCCCCGAGGAAACTGCTTAAAGATCACCTTCCAACTGTTAAGAATAGTGATAGATCTATTTTGCTTCAGAGTTGTATGGCTGGCGGTGGCACAGTAAACATTACATGGGTAAATGGAAGAATGGATTCCATCACATATCGGCAAACTCTGGGCATAAATGTGACACAGTCAGTCAAGAATCTGAAGCAGAAGAAAGCCTGGCTTCTACAACAGAACAATGATCCAGCACATGCTACAAAAATCCTCTGTGAGCTACAAGGTACGCAGAATAAAGCTTCTGGAATGCAGTCTCCTAATTTGAACATCGTTGGACATCTGTGGGGAGATCTTAAACAAGCTGTACCTGCATGACAGCGCAAGAACAGCACAGAACTAGAAGCATCCTGAATAGAAGAGAGGGTGAAAATCCTAAAAACAACATAAGACTAGTAATTGGCTATAAAAGGTTTTTGTAAGCTGTGATTTCTGTTTTTCAGTCCTGACTTAGTGTAAGAGGATTTTTTACACTCTGGAACTGTCAACAGGTGAAAATTCCTCGTGACAAGTCTTGTCCTGCCTACCCAGTCCAAATGAGTCAATTAAGTCACAAGTTAATTAAGTTCTGAGATTTTACGACTGGAAAGGTGGCCAAACCTTTGCATATTTTCACCCCTACTACTCAGAAACTAATCAGAAGTAAATCAACTAATAATAAGTAAGTAAATCTTGTACAATATTATTATTTTAATAGTTTGCTGCTGATGATTTTGTATTTACTTCTTTTCACTTCAAAAATCAACATGTCATTTGATTTGGCCCATGCTTGAGAGTTGTATTTGTCTAATAAAGTGGCTGGTGTGTGGATATTTAATGTAGCTCTGTTTATCGGCTTATAATTAAATTTGTTTTGTGTGTAAACTGAATGTGTAAATGACTATGAGGCGTGTCCTACCAGAAATACGCTCATTAATTCACTCAAACCCTCAATATCAAAGATGAAAGAAGCAAGCAAGACACTCTATTCCTTCTTTCCTCCTCCCTCTCTCCCTCCTATTTCCCCAGCTTACCTACCGTGCAGAAATCCTCAAGGCCTCTGAAGTTGTTCCCTTGCTTTTTGCCCACTGACACACATTTCTGATGACCTACATAAATTCTGCATTTGTGTTGCTGGCAATCTGAGTCAGCCTTCTCTGAGTGACACAGTTTCAAGGAAATTATTCTTATCTGCTTATCTGCAAACTCATGAACTTTTACAAATGGCTTGTGCACTAATGGCTAATGCACTAATTGTGTGAAAAAACGCATTGTTTTCCTGATTGCATGATGCTGGGTGAAGGCTGTCACATGCTTCCTTCCAAACATGAATCATTTCTAATTCAAATTGCTGCTTAAGCAACATCACTGGACAGCTCAACATGCTTAGAGGAGAACATTTACTATCTATTCTGTTAAATTAGCGAAGAAATGTCCACATTGGAGAGTATCGCAGGGAGTGAAGGGGGATCTTACTCATCCACCCAGAGAGAACTGTTTTATTGCTGTTTCAGACTCCTGGTCATCGGTGACTGTAATATTGCCAAAGTTCGAATTTGTCATCTCAAATTGTTAGGGTTAGCACTTGGACAGATCTGCCACTCTGGAACCTGAACATAATCATTTGTATGTTAGAGGTGGAGAGTAACAAATTTACTCACGCTACTACATTTGAGTATATTTTACAGCTAATTATCACTCTAGCAAGGGAAAGGATCCATTTTTTGAAGGTAGTAATGCCAGAATCAAGCTTGTCATCAACAGCTGTGGACACATACATAGTGTGATGAGACGTTTCTCCACAGGCCACATATAGTAACATTCAACATTCATCAGAGTGCAAGTTAAGACAGACACAATAGACAACACAATAAATAGACACCATAACAATGTAATGTAGTGTATGTAACAGTAGAGTGTGGGTGCTATATAAACCCTCCAGAATGATTAGTATTGCACCATTAATATGATGTTGCACAGGAGGCAATAGCAGCTTTGGACAAAGTGCAGGGGATTACAATACAATACAATAAATAGACAATATAGCAATGTGACAGTAGTGTGAATGGGATATAAATCTGAAACAGTACAATAAATAGACAATGTAACACTGTGACAGTAGTGTGAATGGGATGTAAATCGATGCAGTGTTCTGGATTCGGGTGTACAATATGGACAAATCCCACATATAAACCCTATATTTAACTAAGCAATACATCTCAGATATACTGAAATTAGTGTTGTTGTGACATGGGTAAGGACTGACCTTACAAGAAGTCATTTTGCCTGTCCTTGCAGATGAATGCCTTGAGTCATCCAAACACCCAACATGTGCAACAGGCCATGTGCTAACAGCACATAATAAAACATTATGGGTCAGAAGTATGTATGAACACAAGTGCAAAACGTGCATGCTGTGACCACTATATGCACTCACAATGCGCCTGAATTTAATGTTCGATTTATTAAGATTGTAGCTTTTTACACAAACTGCGCTCTTGGCAAATGCAGGGTTTAAAAAATCACAGTGCATTAAAGCTAGAGATGAGGCATTAAATATAAGTACAATGACAAAGAGAGTATGGTGTTCATCAATTATTTCTCTCCAAAAATGTTCCTCAGTGGTGTAATTCCACTTTGGCTGGAGTTTATGAAACAGCATATTCTGTGCTGCGTCTTCTCACGCACGTGCACCTGAGAGTTTAAGAAGTGTTATTCAGACAATAAACTTTCAGCACGTGTTTGAGGCTCATGCCTCTGTGTAACAGCTGTGTCTGCTGGTATTGTTAAAGGAAGTCTCTCAACAATACACCTTTTGATACCCTAATGCAAACATGCACCTGGTTTTAAAAGGCAGGGGGAAATCAATGCAAAACTGGCTTCCACAAACTGCCTACAGTTTAGTAAATCATGCAGAATATGTGGCCCATGTGTAATATAGCCACCCATTTTTTGCACAGCCTTCCCTCAAATGCATATCCATGAAGGACAGAAGTGCTTTTTTTGTTATAACGTGTTTTGTAATAACGTGACATAATCAAAGTGTGTCCGATAACAAAAGAAGCAGAAGCGAAAAGTGCCATAACAATAATAATAGTCCCAAAAATGCACGACACATTCCTTTATTCCATCTTTTTATGTATTCAAAGAGAAAAATAGAACACGTTGCTTGAGTAGTTTTCGTTTAGAGGCTTTTTTATATCTCAGTTATGTTTGTGACACTGCTCATGTGAGAGGTGTCACAGGATGCTGTGTTTCAAATGGTAATAACACAGAAGCTTTGTTGTGCTGAGATGCAGCCGTGCACGAGGGCAGCTCAAGGCCGGTGCAGCAGCATCGGCGCTTGGGCTCTTTGCGTTAGTAAATCAGCCTGTGTTTGAAGAGAGTGTGGGCTTGCTGGAGATAACAATGCTCTCACGTGCGTTTTCTCTTCTCTGTCCTTGCTCTTATTCTGAATGACAGAAACACAAAGGGTGCCATCTCAATAAAGGTCAGGTGAAATGACCATTGACGTAGGTGAAAACCTATCAGAGTGCCTTAATCTGCACCCAAATGTCTTGTTTTGGTCATGAAAGATGGCAAATGAAGGACAAACTAGCAGAGCCTAAGAGGCAGACAGTTTTCTGCTCACAGTTTTAAATTTCAATGCAGCTTTGAATGTTTTTTTTTAATTTTTAATTTTTAAATAAACAGTAGTTATGCATTAGAGTGCTTCACACTCTGTGCAGAAGCATAGAGTGTACCATAGATGTGTACCAATTTTCACTTCCATCCAACAAAACGGGATTTGTCCAAGGCGCCCAAACTTTTGCGTCCGACTGTGTGTTGGTCACTGCTATTTTGATGAGCAGGATAATAAATGAGCAGGATAATAAACTCATGCAAAGTATAATTGGGTAGAATATATTTTTTCCTTAGAATAAAACAGGATATTCAAAATCTTTGGCCTCAGTCAGGGCATGATATCTGCCACTGCTCTTAGAGCAATGTTTAATTGCAACATTGCTTTGAATTGATAGGAAAGACAAAATACACAGTTTAAGAGTGTACTCTATCACTTTTCCTGATATGTTTGATACACTGAAAAACAGAAGGGCAACATTTGTCAGATGCCAGGTGGTACTTTTATTGACAGAGCGAGTTTACAAAGTAAAAGGACTAAATGTTCATCATGCTGCTCAATTGCAGTGGCTGTACTGGCAGTGCAGTCCATGTGAGGGAATTTTAGACTCTACACAGTTGCAATGGAAGCAACATGACCTGGATCTGTGTAGGGTGAAGGCCCATGGAGCTTAAAGGGATGATATGGTAGCCGCAGCCGCCTGTTATTTCACGGCTAAATTATTTAGCCCTTGGTTTCTAAGCCTGGGAAATGCAATCTACCAGGTTTCCTTAGGCTGCTTTTATCAGGTTAGCTCACTTACAGCTGTGGACAAGAGTAATCCCCCTTTGAGGATACCCTGGCGCTAGCGTCCCCATGCTAGCTTAGCCAGCCACAACATTCCTGTTTAAAGCTCGCCCAGGAATGAGAAACCTGACATCTCAACAAAGTAATAGAGAGAGAGAGAGAGAGAGAGAGAGAGAGAGAGAGAGAGAGAGAGAGAGAGAGAGAGAGAGAGAGATAACATGAAGAAAGGGTTCTAAGGCAAAGAGGGGTTTATATTCGGTCTACGTGGA
>JBBPCZ010000040.1:17769916-17785393 GCA_037974445.1 Brycinus macrolepidotus | reverse complement strand
TAGATAGATAGATAGATAGATAGAAAGACAGACACATCGAAAGATGGACAATATACATATATCTTATAACCTAACACGTGAAAGTTTTTTCAGTGGAATTTAATGTAAAGAGATTTTATTCCAAGTAATTTTGAAGCATTTTTATTGGTCCATTCATGATGAACTTTTACCATAATGCAAACATCAGCTGATGTTTCTAAAATTGTCAAAAAAAAAAAAAAGCAAAACAATAAAATGGAGCTGTAATGTTCTCTTATTAACAGGATTTTTCTTTTTTTCCCCTTTACAGAACAATTTTGTATTTACAGAAAAAAAGCTTGTGAAAGATTTGTTCACCATTTGTTACCATCGGCCCTCTGTGTTACCTTGGGTTTTTTGCTTTGACTCAGGTGGATCACCCATCTGATGAACATCAGCTGGATTGAATAACTGAACACACTTTTTCTCATGTGCTCATTAACCTTCACTGTTGAAAATCCTCTTCTTCCGTTCTCTCATGCTTGGGCTTTGCCTATGAAAAGGGATGTAAATCTTTGACTTCACAGCCTTCCCGTGCATACTTTTTTCAGTGTCATAAAAATGATTGCAAATTCCTCAACCAAAATGGGTGTAGTTGAATAGCCATCTTCACACTGATGGTGTGAAGGTGGCTATTCAACTATTACTCCTATTACTGGCTATTACTCTTAGTTATGAAGCCATGTAGAAGCGGGCTAACTGGAATCTGGCACTACAGCTAAAAGGGTCTTACATTTAGACAGACAGTTGGGTGGGAGGGAATGTCTAATGAGCTTTAGTCTCGCGCTGACAGGCAGGTTATCTCCGCATGAAGAAACCAGGATGTGCTCTAATCCCACTGTAATCCCTGCTCTGTCAGGTCCTCACACGGGACAACACAAGCAGGGCTTTGTTGAGAGGCAATAAAAGGGCAGCGAAAAGCAGGAGGACGATTACTTCTCATGAAGTTGCTTCTCTCAACCATCAACTGTGTCTGGTGTCTGTTATAGAGGGAGACACTGCTTGCTCTGTTGTTCGGTGACAGAAGGGGCTATACTCTTTGTTGGGGTCTGTGGCTGGGGTCTGTCACTGTCTGACAAGGGGATTTGTCCCAAAGGCTTCGGAGCAATTGTGAACAGTGGTCTCCCAACTGTGGGGTATTTAGAGCAATGAGATTAAGAGTGCTAAATTTAACTGCTGTCTCTCCAAAAAAAAAAGACAGCACTCTAACAATGTAGCAATAGAAAGAGCGTGGTGTGAGAAGGAGGCCGTATACGGCTTGAGCAGGCACCCTGATAATGCCCATACAGCCTTTGGTGATAATGACAGCTCTAAGAAATGAAACAGAAACAGGGCAACTGCGATGTTTGGAGTCTGGATAAGATTTAGAGAATGCAGGCAAAAATCCTATTAAACTTCATACATTTAGGTTGGAGTTTAGAGTCACTACATAACAACAGCTGCTCATCAAAACCAGGCAGCGTGGAACAGACAACAAACTTAGGAGTTTAAAAGAGACAGTAGAATAATGGATCAACCAGTGAGACTCTTCAGTTCTGCACATTTTTGGGAGTTTGTCATGCTCCCGATACACTTGATCCAACTAATCCAACTAATTAATAAGCACGATAAGCTGGTGTAAGTACATGTGTGAGAGGCAAGAACCACTGCTCCAGACAAATCAGATGAGGTTCAGTGATGAAGACATAGTGTTGGTAAATAAAATCCTTTACCACCAAAACATGCTAAAGGGGTGTTCATTTTAATCTAGCTGAGAAGAGTTTGTGTAGCAATTACACAGACTATGGACGCATCAGAGCATACTTTGTGCCACGCCTTCTCACACACGTACAATATATAGACAAAAGTACTGGGACACACCTGTTTTTCAGGGTTTGGGGCTAGGCCCCTTACTTTCAGTGAAGGTCAGTCTTAATGATTCAGCAGTCCAAGACATTTTGAACAACGCCATGCTTCCAACTTTGTGGACACAGTTTGGGGAAGAACCTTTTCTATTCCAGCATGACTGTGCCTCAGTGCACAAAGCAAGCTCCATAAAGACATGGTTGGAAGAGTTCGGTGTGGAAGAACCAACTAGCTGCTGTGTCTGATGCCATTGCTAAAGAAAGTCTCTCAAGGATATGCTTTAAAACCCTAAAGCAATTTGTGGATTTTACATTAAAATTGAAGAAAAATGTAACTAAAAACTTGAGTTGTTCAAACTGTAACAAATCAAGCAGAACATTTAACCAGCTGCACTTCCAGTATCTCCACTCACATTTTGCAGAATTCTCCCTCAAAGGCATGTACATTTGCATTTTATTATGCACACAGCCCATAAACTCATCTACTCATTAAGCTCATTTACCAATTTAATACATAACATAAATGTGTCCAATTTAGCACCTGAAACTGGCTCAAAGGGTTGTGTACATCAGGCCCAGCTACAGTTTTACATTAGGTTCAGGGTTTTTTTTGCTAGCATTTGCTAAGCCTGTCCAATATAAAAACAGTTCACATAAAAGGAAACACTAGCGGGCAGAGCATGGACACAATCAATTCCCAGCCAAAGCCACAGAAAAAGAGTTCCTGAGATCCACAATTCATTACAGAATAGAGTAAAGTTGATCTGATTATGGTGGTCATCATGAATGCTGGAAAAAGGTGTTATTACCATTAAAAAAAAGAATAAGCCTTTCTATTTATTTAAAGAAACTGATTTACATTTTCAACAAACTTGTGGTCCAGAGATGGTGTGATACATGTGGTCACTCATGGTGGTATGGACTGTGTGAAGATGTTTAAAATATATGGATTTTAAGTGCTACTGGAATTATTTTTGATTTCATTTCCAAGTAACACTTGATTAGCAGTAATAAATTAACATAACCCCATAGATTAACCTAACCCAAAAAATGCTATGATGAACATCCAGAGACATGGTTCTCACTGGCAGAAGGATTTTTCATTACATTTGGCAGACAGTCTTATCCAGAGTGACTTGAATCTCCTATATCGTGTTGCAGATGAAGGCGAATGTAGAGTTACAAGTCTTGCCCAAAGTAGCATCAGATGTCCTGTCATTATTGTAGTGGTTAGTGTGGTGTTCTTGCCTGGTCAGGGAATTAAATCCCTGTCTGCTGCAGGCAGGGCAGTGGTATCACACACTACACTACACCAAATGCTCGAATTTGATGTAGTTAAAGAATATTGTTTATAATTGTTTCAAAACCTGCCCCATGTGGTTTATAATTGGAAACTAAACTGCAGAAACACTCTTTTTTGAGTCCCATGTTTTTGTGATGTCACAAGAACTAACTTATTTCCATATATCCACTGGTTCAGCCTACAGCAGTTTAACTCCACCCAATGGAGTCTTTCAGCCTGGACTACTTTTTTTGATGAGGCGCAATGCAGGGCAGCCAATCAGAACAGATGTTGTTTACATACATCAGTCTTTAAGGAACAGTAACAAAAACAGCCTTAGCAAAAAAGGGAGGTTAAGAAATGGTCATGAAAATGAATTATGACATACACTGATGACAAACATTATAAACAAATGCAATAATAATGTAGGCTAAAGGCCTTTTAAAGTTTCTTTTTTTTTTTAATTCTAGAACTGTATGTCCAAGCCAAGACCCATTGAAGAACCTTTAAGAAGGTCCATGCTGTCTTATTCAGATTATACAGTACACATGCATCAATAAGTTGAATACATTGATACTCAGGTGTGTAAAGCAGCATGTTTGTGTTTTGTCTTTTGTGCTTTTGTTCAACCCTGTTATACTTGTACATACACACACACACACACACATACACACAAACTTCCTGTCCAACTTATCTCCTTCTCCACCCCCGCTCTCAGCAGTTAAGTCACTCAGTTCACATTAGCTTGCTTAAAGAGATCAGCAGCTGCATTACCCCAACTCTATCCTTCAGCTACAGACTTGGGCGTTACTTTAGTCCAAGTGTGCAAACAAAAGAGGAAATGCTGGTTAAATGGCCTGAGCTCACATCCTTTTGCAATACTACACTGTGCCTTTGTGGTCATACGTTATTTGCACACACACTCTCTCTCTCTCTCTCTCTCACACACACACACACACATTTCTCACTTCACAGCTTCTTGTGTGATGTATCGCCTCACAACTCTGCTAATAGTGTTCCTATCTGACAGTCTCAGGATGCAGACTGTATCTCCAGATCAGACTGGTAGCATTAAAGAAAACCAGTTTTGATGTTTTTGTCATGTGCAGGGCATTCATACTCATCTTGTTCCTATTCTGCCTGAGGTGCAGTTTGTCCACTGGGAGGTAGTAGTGTGGTGTGCTTCTCATGCCAAGTTTGAAAGCACTGTGGTGCTGCAGAGAGCACAGACCACAGGCAGATACATCAGTGAGACAATGCTAGTTTAACTTTCAGTCCACAATCAGTATACCTACAAGCCCCCTACAAGGATACATACTACAATGTTATTGATAAAAGAACCACTGCTGGTTCCCTAAAGAACCTTTCAATGGATGATTCCTTAGAGAACTATTCTTGTAAATGTAATGTGTGTGCGAAGATTTTTTGAAAAGAACCTTTGTTTAATGTAAAGGTTTATTCTTCGCACTTGTCTATTAACTGAATGAAAAGTGGTTCTTCTAAGACATCATTCAAAAACACTTTCTGACACCTTATTTTCAAAATGTACACTTGAATTGACTTGATTGGACTCGATTGTTTCCACGTGAATGAATTGCTATTACAGCAACACAATTATCAGCCAGAAGAGAGTAAATGAAAGGCAGTAATTGTGTTTAATATACTTAATTCATGTGGAGCTTATGTACACATTTAAATCAAATCAATTTAAAGCATAAATTTTTCCAATGTAGGTGGAAAAATTCTGGAGTATCTCTTTGAAACTCAATAGAATCGCAATACTTTTGAAAGTTTCCGTTAATAAAAGAACTTTTTTCATGGCCATTTGGTCAGTGACACCGTAATGAAGCTTGAAATTTGCTAGCACCTCCTGGGAAGTCCTATCTGTCCAGACCAGCTGTGTCCAGTGCTGGTTCATCAACTCATCCTAAAGAGTCTTCATTTCTCTGCCATTGCTTTCATATTCAGGTCCACGACCTTCTGCAGAAAGCTGCTGCTCTGATAAGAGCTTTTAGATACCACTGCTTGAACTTTGGGATGGAAAGTCTGCAGAAGATGACAATAACTTAAAATCCATTTCACTTTAGAACCAGGACTCTCAGCCAGAGGTTTCTCAATCCAATACTTGGCACATGGACTTCTCTTCTTTCCCTAAAATCCTTTAAAGGTCTCTAGGTGTTCACACTTCAGTACCTCATTCTCATTCTCATTCCAGACCTCAACCACCATATCATTTTTACTGCTATCAGCAAAAAGTCACTGACTTTTCACAGCATCTCTTGGCAATAGGGCGAAACTAGGGTAGTGCCGCTGGGGCACATCACACCATCATGGTTAGAATAACAGATAATATGTGAGATGTTTCCAAAATATAGTAAGAAACAATTAAGGAAAATTAGAGGTAATGAACAAAAAAGCAAAACTGGAAAAATTAATATATATAAGTGTGTGTGTGTGTGTGCGCAAATAACATATGACCACAAAACACAGCATAGTATTGCAAAAGGATGTGAGCTCAGGCCATTTAACTAGCATATGTGTGTATGTGTGCAATTAAATGTCTGTCTTTATGTGTGTATCTCTGGGTACGTTTGTACACGTGCATTGTGTTTGAATGCACTAATGTGTGTGTTGTGCAGATTCCCCAATGGCTGCACTGTACACAGTGGCATGTACTCTTCAAATATTTATGAGGAGGTTTTTCACAATTAACAGTGGGACGGGTTACTGGAGCCATTTCTCACAGTCTGCTCTTGGGGGCTGTGAGCCAGAGCCTCTTCTAATCTCCAACCCCCCACTGAAATCGAGCTTATCAACACAGGGGCACAAGCTAACATGCTGTATACATGGGGAGAGACTGCTATCACTGTACCAATTTAAAGTTACAGTTAACTCCTTAATGCTTTTATGTCAAGCATTCCTTTTTTCTTTTTAATCTAATTTATACTTTATTTTGATGTATAGCATACAGGATCATACAAATCCAGTTTTGGTCACAAACTACCAGTTTGATCTGACAGACAAATGTGTAGAGGTATATCTCTCATTTCATTTACTTGAAATGAAACAAACTGAAAATAAGCCCTTAGTGAAGTGAACCCCAGTCTCAATGTACGATTGCTCAGGAACTATCACAGTGAATCCACCAATAAGGGCAGCATTCTGTTGCTTTTACATAGCGATAGAAGACACAGTAGCACAAAAAAGCTCTGCGTTCATGTTCTGATTCATACACCAAATGTGATGTTTCTGAACTGTTCTGGAAGCAGATTCTAACAGCTTGAAGAAGACCTAGTAAATTAAGCTAATTTTTTTCTTGTCTGTTCACAAAGACCAGGAGTGTCTGCTCAAACACACCTGGTTCAACTCGTCTCTTAATTGCCAGGTTTAGTGAGACTGTTAGAGCAGGAGAACTACCAAACTGTGCTGGACACCAGCGCTCCAAGACGATCTTTTACATACAGCCTGTGATCCTAAATGCCTTTTAATCAAATCAGATAGCTCTCAACCTTTTTCTGTTGCAACTGTTAAGTGGACATCTGCGATGGACAGGACAGTGTAAGAACAGGACATTACAGTGATGTAATGTCACATATTGTGAACACTGAACTTCTGTGTTATTGACTCGGCAGACTCTTTTTCATTCATTTTAAGAGGATATATGGGTTGAAATTCTGTCCAAATGTTGAGCATTTAGCTAAATATTCAGATACAGGCCTTACAGTTAAATCTTTACTGAATAAGTCAACAGCAAAACATTAACATCCAAAATAAAGAAAATAAAGACTCTAATGTCTTTTATGAGCTTCTCATCTGAAGAGCTGTTATAGAACTTACCCCTGTTAGCTTGCTCACTTGCTAAGATGGCAAATTATTACTGGACTGTAGTGGAAATTAGCATAACCTTAGCAATGCTAACACATACACAAATCTACTTTCAAATTACAAATTTGATTTCTACATTAAACCTTGCAGTGTAATAACATGTTTACCTAACACATGCTCATGATTTTGTGGCTAAAGGTTCCTACTCTTTAAAGATCTCTTTTAAAGAGCACAAGGAGCTGGGAAATTGGGAAAAAATGAGAGTAAAATAAGGAGTAAGGAACAAAGCCAATGTCTCTGAAAGCCAGAACGTGTTAAACTGAGGTAGAGATGTGTAGGTGGTTCTTCTGGAGGTTTACACTGATCTCAGTCCATGACAGAGTCAAATTCACAGTTCTGTCACATAAATGTTCTTATAAACACAGATTCAAAAGATACTGTAACTATCCACACCACTGTGGAAATTCCCCTGAAACATACTCCCACTGAACAGCACTTGAGCTGCAATGGAAAGCAGAGGACGTCAGCTCATCTTGTTTAGTTTCGGAGAAAGCTTGGATGTTATTCCCCACTGAGCAGATCTGTACTTCTGCGCCTTTGAAAGGCTTGCTGCGTTTTCAGACGCATTACCTATTCCATGTATTCGAAGCCACTAGAGAGATGATGAGATGACTTTGAGCATTAAATCAGATGAACAATGCTTCCATTCTGCAGGCCTCTACTGTGAATGGAACACAGCTGGAAAACTATAATATCGTTTTTTTTGTTGTTGTTGTTGTTGTTGTTTTTTTAAAAATCAGCATCAGAATGAGTTTTTTTTTTCTCTTGTGTAGTTTTTGATTGTCTGGATGTGTTCTTGTTTTCAGGAATGTTGCTTGCGGCACTCATTGCATCATCCAACAAATAACTTGGCATGTAGCGCTTCACAGGTCTCTGAAGACAGATGCAGCACATTGCGCCATGCGAGCATTCCCTGAACATCTGCCTGATAATCTGTAAAGCCTCTTTAGCCTGAGGAAAAGGTCCATCGATGTGCTTCCACATGGATCGTGTTTTTTTCAATGAGGCAACCCCCCTCACCGTACTTTATGGTGCATTCTTTAGAGTGTGAGTGTAATCAGGCTGTAATGTGGGGTCACATGCTCATGTCCATACCATTCATATAGCTCTAATGCATAATGGGTGCACCAAATGAATTGTCAAAGACATTGAATGGAGATAATTCAGGTTCATTCAGATTCCATGTGACTGTAATATTATATGCTTGAGTTGTGAAAAAATACATAAATGGGACATAGGGACTGTACTGCTGATGAAGTGTCACGCGTGAACACACCACAGCACAGCACAGCACACCGTGTGCACAGTGTGAAATTCTTTCTCTGTATTTAACCCATTCACCAAGTGAAGCAGCGGGCAGCCAGTAACGCAGGGCCTGGGGAGCAGGGTGTGGGGACAGTACCTTGCTCAAGGGTACCTCAGTGGTACCACTAGCAGTCCTGGGACTTGAACCCACGACCTTCTGATCATAGGGACAACTCCCTAACCACTAGAACACCAGGTGTCCCGTGAATAACTGAGAATAAATGCAACAGGACCACATACTGTAAAGCGTTATTGTGATTGTATATCTACACTGTAAACAATTGCTGCAATTTTCACGTATTACTTATTATATACTGTTTCATAAACAGTTAAATATGGTATGCTGTATTGTATGAATGAATACCAGGACCTGATTTTTTGGCAAAAGCAAATAAGTAAGATTTAATGTATGGCTTTGAAGGTCAATATAAATGTAGGTGCAATCAGTGAATCAGTAGGTTGGTAGTTTTGTAGTGGTGTAGTTATCTGCAGAATGTAGTGTAGTGTAGTGTGTGTGTGTGTGTGTGACTTATAGTTATCTGTAGTTATAAGAAGTGGTGTGTGGTACATTACAGAGCTCAGTTCATGTATGCAATCATATTTGAGCATATTAGAGAACTGGAACTACACTTTTACAAACGCTATTTTTGCCAAGTACTGAGCATTCGAGCAATACATCGCCACATCCTGACCTAAGTTCCTCTGTCTTTTTTTTGCCCATAGAGAATTCATTTCACATTTGTACTAAAAATAAAATTGAAGGTGTTTGTGACTGCGAAGTCTGAAATTGCTGTTTCCTTCCAGGCTGTAAGCAATAAGCAGTAAACAAAGCCATGTGACCTCAGTGGAAATTTACCGTCTGCTTTTCAAAAGCCATCCATGCTGCTATAGGATTACTATGGAAATAATGATGGTTAAAGATTAGCACCCATCAGTCTTTAGCAGATATCAGTGTTTTACCAATAATGCAATGGTGCACAGTTCTAGACATTACACAGCACACTTGTGTTTTCTTTGCTTTAACTCCTGATACCATGAAGGGCTTAAGATAATCAACTGGGTACATTAAAGCAGAAACGTAAGGGATGGAAAACCACTGACCTGATGCCCCACAGGTCAGATTCTTCAAATATAAGAGAGTTGATATGCACCATTGTGTTCCTGTGGTTCTTACTTATTGTCTGCATTCATTCTTGCTGTGTTTCTTTTCAGACTTACTTGACGTTAATGAGGTTTCAAAGAAAAGTGTATGCAATCTATAATAAACTGTAATTCGGTAATCCAAAAACTGGTCTTTCCATTTTTTCTTTGTTTCAAGGTATAGTATAAATAATATTAAGACGAGAGGCAAACAGCACTCTTTTCTAAAGTACCACTGATGACTCTACTACCCAAAGTTGCATTAGGCTTTTGTGAGGAAACTCGTCATGTTTTAAACCATTCTGTTGAAGCACTGCTGTATGTCAGGCAATAAAGTGATGGAGAAAGTGACCACACCGCATAACAGTGCCATTCATTCCTTTTCTCTCCTTTCATCAGTTTTAATAAAACATCTTTTTGCAACAAGGGGTTCTGAAGACTGAAAATGCATGCTTTGATTTGTTTTGGATTATGTTCAGTAGCGGCCCAGCCAAAAGCCATTATAGAACAACACTTTGACAAAATGAATGACAAAGAGCATGCCCTTGGAGAGTGCACTTGCACAGCAGCTGGCTTAGACTTCACATCAAGTAATTACAATATCAAAAGAAAGCTGATGTCTTCTGTTGAGTACTTTCATTTTAGAGAACTCACTATTTAAAGTTAGAGTATTATTATTATTTTTTAATAACACTGCCTATATAGAGCACTTTCTGTACGTGTTGAACAAACTATTTAAAAAGCAATGTTTAATATTAAGGAATAGCTTATGTTACTTTTGACTGAAGATGCCTAATGAGGTAAATCACATTTTGACATGAAGGTCTTTATGCTAAAGCAATGGGCCTTTCTTTTGTTTAAAGCATAATAAAGCAGAGGCCCAGTTAAGAATACCATATATAAATTCTGTTTTTAATGTCCTCAAATTTACATGATAAGTTTCTCATGTCACTTAAAGTTAAAGGTTTTCTGTAATAGAACTGAAAGTCATTCATTCATTCGTTCATTCATTTATTATCCAAGTTGCTTATCCTTAACCAGGTTCGTGGAGGGTGCTGGAGCGTATCTCCGCAGCATAGGGCAATAGGCAGAAAAACACCTTTGGACAGGTCAGCAGTCCACCACACAGGACTGAAATATACCATTCATTAATAGGCCTCTGCCTTATAAGTTCCATGATGCTGTACAGCAGTGCTAATAATGAAACAAACATCCCTTTTCCCTACCATAATATAATATTATTAACTACATAACACATCTTTTATCTACTTGGAAATACTGACATAAGCCGTTCATAAATACTCCGTATTGCTTTTTAAATGTGTTACTCAATGTTTATGCGCATGCCACGTGCCAAATCGTATTATCAGCATAGCAATTTGAGTGAAAAGTAGAATCTTCAAAATATTTTTTTTAGAATTTGGAATGTCATTTATTTGATCTAAATGATGCCATGCTCTTGAACTGGCATGGAGTCCATTAGTTTGTGCAAAAATGTCTATTGAGAAGATCAGAGAGTCATCTGAACGCACACACAGTAGATCAGAGAGTCGTCTGAACACACACACAGTAGATCAGAGAGTCGTCTGAACGCACACACAGTAGATCAGAGAGTCGTCTGGAAACACGTCCCTCACACTAGTAACCCTAGCTGCTAGCGAGCTAATATTCTACAAGATATGCCCAATCAGATCACACAGAAGTTTGTGTTAGTTAAGTGTTAGCATGAACATATAGTTGTTAGCGTAAGTGCTCAGTGAAGAGGTGGGTCTTCAGTGTCCATTTGAAGACAGTGAGGGTCTCAGCTGTTCTGATGGTCAGGGGAAGTTCGTTCCACCACTTAGGTGCTACAACCAGGAAGAAATGGGATGCATGTCTTCAAGTCTGGCTGTGCTTGATGCTCTAAGAGGGCAGGATGGACCATTTTTGGCTTTGTAGGCAAGTATTAGAGTTTTAAATCTAATGTGAGCAGCCACAAGAAGCCAGTGAAGGATCTTTAGTAGTGGAGTGGTGTTTGAGAATTCTGGTGTTGCTGACATGCTGCTTAATTATGAATCAGCTGTAGAGGCCTTGTGGTCTTTAGAGGAGGGCCAGCCACAAGTGCGTTGCAGTCTTGAGATGACAAGTGACTGAACAAGTATCTGAGTGGCTTCAGTGGTGAGGAATAGACAAATTCTCCTGATGTTATGAAGAAGGTACCTGCAAGTTCGGAAGAGATTATCAATGTGAGATGAAAATGCAAGATCCTCATTTAAGATGACACCAAGATTTCAGGTTCCTGGTTTGCAGTGATGACAGTATTTCCAAAAGTGATGTAAAGGTCAGGATGCTTCACCTGGGATGCACAGGAACTCTATTTTGCTGGGATTCAGGTAATGTCATCCGGGGGGAATTTAAACATGCAGAGATCCTGGTCAAGATCTGAGAGTCATCGGGGGGAAAGGAGAGAAGGGATAAGACTCAAAAAGAAACATGACCCTTTCAAATAAAGGTCTTAGTATGGTCAGTTGCCTTACATTTGAAGTAACCTAGAACTTTAATGTTTCTTCTAAATATTTATGTAATATTTACTAAACTGTCTTAAATGGAGCACTAGCAGTTGGCATTTTCTGACTGATTAGTTGACAATAAGAGGTCCAACAATAGTTACATTTGTCTAGATGAAAATGACTGAGAATAGTTAGACTTGGCTTTTCTACAGCTGCATGTGTTCAGCCATCTCAGCAATACTAGGCTGGACAAATATAATGTCATATAATGACCCCCAGACACACTCAAACATCCCTCTTCCTCTCATTTCATTAGAAATCTAATTATAGTAAACCCGAGCTTCTTGTCTGATCTAGAAATATACATGTAAATTATATAAGATTCAAGATTCTTTGCCACAGATGTCACAAAGACTGCGCAATAAAGTTATCAAATAATTTTAATTAAACTAAAGAGAAATTTGGAAAGGCTGAACTAGGGTAATACAAATATACAGAAAATCATATATTCCAACTAAACAAATATTACACACATTACAAACAGATGCAAGATCTGTACAGTGCAGAATGTGACAGAATAGGAATATCTGTGCTGGTTTGCTGGTTGATGAATAGACTGAAATGACAGACAGCAGGTGAGATACAGTAATGAAGAGAGTTCAGCTGTTACGAAGAGTTAAAGCTGTGGTGTTGTGTCCTGGTTAAGATTCCTATGGCCTGAGGACAAAAGCTCCTCCTGAGCCTCTCTGTTCTGGCCATAATACATAATACAACATTATTTGGCATGAATGCCGGTGTTTGCTAAGGTGATGCAGTCCAGAATTCCTCTGCCCAGTGTGGCCAGCAGGTACGCAGTAGCATAGAAAGTAGCAGACTTGGTGCTAAGCTTGTGTATGGTCCCCATTATTATGTATGTGGGTCAACCTTGCATCAGATTTAGACAGAGGCATATTTATCAGACCCCCACATAAACCCACCGCATTGTTTATAAACAAAGAGCCCTATCTGCTAGTCATTAGCAGAGTGTAGAACGAGTATTCCTGTTAGAAGTCAGCTGGAGGGCTGCACAAAGGTGCCCACTGTTAAAGACAGTGGAAAGAAAACAGCATTGGGTTCTAAGCCGTTGTGTCAGTGACCTTTTTCTGTGAAACAAGGAATGCTCCGGAGAGCAGATAAAGTTTTTTTCTTTACACATCTTCCAGTTTGATGAATTTGCATAAATATGAGGATTAATTATGTACGCACAAGGGGACAGGAGCAGTTTCTCAGTGAATATGGAAAAGGGATGCATGAACTGACTATGAAAAGATACAAACACTATATGGGTCATAACTCTAGTAAATGCCAATGGAGTTTTATTATATACATATTACGGATAACCTACGAAGGCACTGCATACATACTAGTTTACAATATGCATATTTTAGCACCATTACTCAGCATACGGACTGTACTTGAATATAGTACCAAGCACATGAAATGTAAATCTTGATTGGTCTTTTCAATGATCTGATTTTGACTAGCTAGAGGTTTTTCCATAAATGCATTTGTGAGTACTAAAAGCAGGCATTTGCAAATATACCTAAAGCATATACCTAAATTGAATACATACTTTACTAGTTACTTACTTGAGTAAGTAACCTGAGTGTCTCAGGGGTGATTAATTTCAGTGGTTCATTGGATTGCTTTAAAAAACAGTGGAATAACTTATTAATAGTGTTACTTATAAATAAGTATTACGGAGCTCCTCTGAGGGATGAGCAAGCACAACGGCAGTGACACATTTATGAGTGATAAACAGAATTAATGATGATATTATTACCCTTTCTGTCATGGGGCATGCCCAAACAGGAGTCTGTGCAAAAGCCACCCTTTATTTATGTAATTTCCAATCAAAACTCAGAAGCAGAAAACATATATGCTACAGAAAATTACACAAAACTAAATGATTCAATATTTAATGTCTTAATCATTTGCCTTAATTCTAGCTTTTTTCTTTCATCATCCTTCATCATTCTTGATCCTTTTTTTCACTAGACCTGCTTTCCGTTTTTCTGCAGAAAAAATCTGCAAGGATATTTTTCCGTGCTTCTTGTAATACGTCTGAAGTTCAGTCATAGACTCTGGTGGCATTTTCTGCTTCTCGTGATCCAAACAATCCCAATTAGAAATGGTTTGGTGAATAGGCTTGAGATTTAGGGTGGAATGAATTTAGGATTAATACGGAAAGATTTTTTTTCCTGCTCCTATAATGAAGGTGGATTCTGTAAACTTCAGCTGCTTCTTAAGATTTGTTGTATACATATTTTTGTAAATTATTCCAATGTGTGTAAATGCACTTATTTATGCACAAAACACAGTTAACTAATCATTTAAATGTTCAAATTAACACTATTTGATCCAAGTAGTCCAGTAGAAATTGAGCCTTTGCTAGCTTTCTAACTTTGTGTGTTTGTAAACTGCATCTCAGGCACTGGTCCTATAGAAGGTCCAGTGGACAGTTGAATTGTCTCTGGAAAACACAAAACACAGTGTATTCTGTTTCCTTTTGGTGGTGTAGAGAAATCTACTTGTAAGCTCCTTGTTTGGCTCGAGTGAGGTTTTTAATCAATAAGACTACAGCACCAGTGCACTGCTGTCACTGTAAGAGCTTCTAAGAATAGGAAGATGCAATCATTGTTAAGCCATTTCATCACCATAGTGATACAAACACGTGGTTCTGCCACTCCTGTGCCTTACAAAACACCCTGTTTCCCTGTGGACTGCTTCCAAGGCTTCCCCCTCACTCCCGACTGACCCCATTGTCTTCTAAATAAAAACATCCAAGTTCTGTCTACATACAGGACAGTGAAAGCCCTGCTATTTATAACAACGCTGTCTATCTTTTGCTCCCAAGCCCCACAAGTCTGGTTTTCTTGGCTGCCTGTCCTGAGTTTTTAGTGGCACTTAGTCAAGTTGAAGCAGTGGTCAAGCTTAAGTCCTGAGGGGTACCGGACATCATTGACCAAAGAAAATAAAAAACACTCTGTTTAGCCCCATAGACTGGGTTAACTGCTAGAAGAACTCATTGAATGTCCCAAGTTAGTGGTTTAGCTCAGCGTCAATGTTCAGCAAAAACTAAAATACAAAAAATAAAAATTATAATGGAAGAGGCCTGCTGTATGAACAATTGTCTATTTTCTTTTCTCAGTAGCAACCTCTTGAGTAGCTACACATCCTTTCAGTCTCACAGCATTGAGTCTTCTCACAGTACAAGGATGGACAGAAACTGAAGCAAGCATGGAGCTTGATTTTCTTATGTTTCTCAAAGATGAAAGTACTCCTTAAATTTTTAAATTATACAGTCTGTGATTTAAACTAACTGTACCCATATGCTAAGTGGAGCTGATAAAATGGACAATGAGTGTCGATACAAAATAGGTACACTTAATCAGGAGATTTGTTGGTGTATATTGAGTTGTTTATAGAAAACTACTATGATTTTTTAGTCTCTGTTGATCATTGAATTAATGTA
>JBBPCZ010000040.1:17750220-17765334 GCA_037974445.1 Brycinus macrolepidotus | reverse complement strand
GATGTCTGCATCAGTGTAATCGGTGTACCAGGAAATCGTGCATTGACAAAAGTTCCCCTTTGCTTGGAATGCAAAGTATGATTAAATGCGTTATTTTTTTTTCTAATTAATTAATCGCAATTAACGCGTTAAATTCCCACCCCTAATATACAGGTATATATATATATATATATATATATATATATATATACACAGATATATATGTCTGACCAGACATCCAAACACCCACCATCACTTTTATTAGTGGTTGTGAGTTCCATGGATGCTTTCTCACTCCAAACCCACCACATGCAGCCGCCTCAGTGGATTTACAAATGTGGTTCGATACAACAGTGTGCAGTGACAGTCATACATTAACTTGCTGACACATGCAAATGTCAGAATCCTTATTAAACCCGACTGTTGCCATATTTAGCTGCAGCAAAGGTCTGCCAATCTGTTCCAGGCGTGGAATCAGACATCTTTCTGAATGTTCTTTTGGAAATGCTTCTTTGAGGACACATCAGTTTGCTTGGTTGTTTTCCAACCCAAGCAGAATGTCATATATCAATATTTTATTGATGTTGGTAACTGAAAGAAAACTGATAAATGATTAGGAAGGTTTTATGAATTGATTGCTGTCATAAAAGATGGGTGGTATTATGCTTATACCACCCATCTGCTTATGCTTATTCACTCCTCACAACAAGGAGTGAATACATAGTGCACACAACAAAAAACAACAAAGCTGGGATTATGTTAACATTAGGTCAATTACATTTGATGTTTTTCTTAAGATTTTATGTGAATCTATGTATCGTTGTTGTCAGAACAAAGCCTTATCTCAAAAATAAATAAATAATGGAAAGTAATGGAACAAGATTTTATTCATTTCTATTGATCCATTTGTCACAAATTTGATTCATATTCATTTGACGCTATATGACTTAATAGTCAGTGTGGCTTAATCAAATTAACCCCTTTCTGCAGGCCTCATCATTATATTGTATCAGTATCATCAATTAAATAATTGAATTCAAATTATGAAAAATCCAAATTTCAAGATTAAACTAAGAAACCTGCAGAAAAGGGGCCTAAATTACATTTAATGACTACTGTAATGAAGGGTTATAAAGGGTTAACGGTTATATTTTGTTTATAAAAGTAGGGAATGACCTTATTTGAATGCGACTGAATATGTAGAGGAAACAGGATTCAAAAAAAGGAAATTCAGTGTTCGTGGAGGGTGATGAAGGAAGGAGACCTGCTGCGTGTGCTGTGAGATGCACAAATTCCAGCTCTCTGTTGACATTTATGACTTGATAACAGGGAATTATCACACGCTGGGATCAAAGGAAGACATTGGGGAAAATAGTCATTTATCCTACTACGGACGGCCGCATCCCCTTTTTAACTTCTTGATAACACGGCTGTTGATAAGGGAAAATGCCCACCCAAGGCTGTAATTAGGATAGTGAAGGTCAGTGAACCTGTGTGGCTTTGAGAAAGCTATGAACTGGGAGGGAGTGTTTCTGGATGGAGAATCTACAGAAGCAGGCACTGTAATCATTAATGAGAATTATTAAAGACATGGTGTGCTTACAGTGAACGTTGCGTGAACAGGCGTGATCGCAAGATGTGTCCATTCAGCTGTGAAAGCTGTAATCAGCAGCAGAAAAATGCGTGTGCATGAAGGGATGTGCACGTGTGACTGTGTGTGCACGTTGTCACATGCGCCTGTGGTATTCAGCTGGTTTATTGAAAATCACATTGCAGGCCATTTTTATGTTAATCTCGTGACGTTAGAGCTGAGGCTGTGCGATAGTCGTCACCCAATGCATTCGTCACTGGGAAAGAAAGTGAATTCAGGGTGGTGAATATATGAGGTCGCCCCAGCCAGATTGAATTAGATGCTGTTGTGCTGTTGATCTTTCGGATAGAAGCCTCAGGGAGTGCTTAAACCTTTCCTGAAACACGACAGAAGAGTTGGGGAAAAACAATCAGGGCGGTTTAGTCAGCACCCAGTGAAAAGGTGTGAGATACACAGGAGCGTCCTTCTACTGACCCCTCATAGACACCACTGTCTCTCGTGTTGTCCATGATACTCCGCCATTTTTAGACATTTACTTTCATACAGTAACAGTGAAAAGTGCAGAATAAGCACATAAAAACTTAGAAATCACTGTTTTCAACATTACAAAAAATTATGTAAAAGACAGAAGTATATGTAGACATTTTTTTTTTTTACAAAATTATATCCAGTAATTTTAACTAGCGACTAGTTCTTACTGCACTGGCAAATATTTTAAGTTCTCTCCTGAAATATTGCTTGAATTAAATAAAAATAGCTGCCAGTTCAGTAAGATAGATTGTACATTAGAACAATCTCCAACAAAAAAAACATTATATAAAAAATTATTTATAATGTAATTATCATGCAGCTGGCTCATAGAATGTAGTAATGAGTGAGTAGTAGTGTGTTTAATAAAAATCAGCCAATTTGCTTGAAAAAAAGATTAGAATGAGAAGCAGCCATAAAAAAATTCATGATCGGTGCACCCCTGGTATGTGTGAGTTCTGCAGCTCAGGTTTTGAAAGTAATGTGTTTTGAATGTTTTGAATGCTTTGAGCTCAGAATCTGTGGAATGGAGATTTGGAAACGGAGTATGCACCCTGCCACTCAGTGATAGAGACGAGGGAGGTTGCACCAATGTTGCACCACTCAGTCTTATGTCACACTGCCCAAAAAGAGCATCTTTCTTTGGCGTTGTCTACATATGCCTTCCTCTGACTTCAGACATTTTGGATTTTTGGCGGAAAAGTGCACATTAAATTGAGGTTTTGGTTTTTGAGTGTGAGTGGTAAGTGCGTGTGCGTTTGTGAGTCAGTGTGTGGGATGCAGGACATTTTGAGCCTCTATTTTAACTTTTTTAATGGATAACGCTTAACACTTAAAAAAGCAATCCATTTAATTACTACAATTCAAATGTGATCAACACAGTGTGGTCTTTTGGTTTACTTACTTTTGGCAATAAATGCTGATGTGACATATTTTGTTCATATGAAATAACATTCACATTTCAGTCACATGTATTCCTTTTTTCCGTATTGTGGATATTTCTTTTGAAATGTTGAGAAAACATTGTGCTGGGTGAAACATCTGACTACTGACTGGGTCAGACATACTTTTGAGAAAAAGACCTATACTTTAGTACATGAATAGTATACTTGAAGTATATAAAGTATATCAAAAATCCCTTTTTTATTTTTGCAATTTATGGAAATACGCCTAAAAATATAAACACACCTTAAAAAAAACTTTTCTGTATGTTTTAAAGTAATACATTTAAATGACTTTGCTGTAATAAATACACTTGAATAAATACATCTTAACACACTCAATTTTTTTTTACATGGTCTTACATTAGAAGCAAATAATGTTTTTACCTTTTTCTATGAAATTACTATTTTGAAGATGCCTGTTTTACCGTAATTTTATGTCAACTAACCTGAGTATTGTGGGATTTGTGCCTTTGACGCAATTTCTTAAGTGAAAAACATGTTGGATGTCAGATGATGAAAAGAATAAATAATATGCAATCCGATCTAGTCTTTTCAGTTTAGTAAAATAAAACCTTGTTTGTTTAAGTCTTGTAGCTGGGTCTGTGTTTCCCTCTGTAAAGTAAAGTAAGTAAAGTATTTGAGAAGCTTAAGCCCGATGCCCTACTTTTGGATGGATACCTCAAGTGAATGGCCTAAAATAAAACAATTTCATTTTAAAGTTTAGAAGTTTTAAGGAACAAATATCATATTGGTATTATATTAGTATCAGTATCAGTGTCTACTTTTAGCATGGAAAACAAGATAAAGGGATATTAGGCCATGTGTAGCCTGCATTCATGAAGCTCATTACAAATTATAATAGGCGTCCATCAGGGACCTGACAGTTTTCATTAAAGCTTGTGAGGCATCTCAGTGAGGCTTTTAATCACAGCAGGAGGGTGAAGGGTAAATCGTTTTAATGAAATAAATACCCTCTAACCCCACATATATTTGGATTACTCCAAAGAAAAAGCCCTACAGTGGATGCTGCTCAATGCGAAAGGGGGCTGCTAAATTTTCTGTAGCGCACAAAGTCAGCCTGCCGCCCTTTCTAATCTAATCACAACTAATGAGGTTGGATAGGCATATAAACTGCTGCCAGGACTAGGCCAGATGTGGGGGTGGGCTACACCCGGGCATTTCTCACGCCGTACTCCCCCTAATGAGGATGGATGCCCTGCTCGGTGGGCAGGGGACTGCAGCTAAAATTGTTGGCCCATTCTGGCACATTGCCACTTGGTGTAAAAATCACCACCTGTGAGGTATTTATAACCCTCATGAATTATTCCGACCCACACCTGTAGGGACTGAGACAGTTATGTACATGCTGTTTAAAAATAGGATGTCCCAGCAGTGGAGATACACCTCCTGAAGTCATGACAGTGTGGAGTCTAAGCTGGAGGACATCTGTAAAGTTGTGAGTGATTTGAAAACCTTTAGAACTTTAGCAGCAGGTCCTGAAGCAATATTCATATATTAGTTTAAGCCTTAAGTGAGGAGTTATTATTGTCTTTTAGCAAGGTTTTTTAAATGTAATTCTGTAAATTGATACATACTAATGTGTATGCCTCATATTAATTCTATTTTAACACTGTATAGTAACAATAAGTTTACTATTGAAATGTTCAATTAGCTCAAAATTCTAAAGCTGCCTATGAGATCATTTAAACCTGCAAATGGTCACTATCAGAACAAAAAGTCATATCTCCATTTTTCCTTTTTTGTGTAATTTAAAAATTACAATTTCATGGTGAATGTATCATTAGAATGCTAGGGATGCTTTTCTATCACCTGTAAAGTTTTTTATACAAGGGTCGGTTATCCGTGTTAAGCATACAATACATGTATACATAATACACATATTAATATTAATTTCCTTCAGTATGGGAGATGCAGTACATTATGCACTATGAATCAAATACAAAATGATCACTAATAATAACATTTAATATATAAAAGCATCCAAACATACCGATCAACACAATTGCCACAATGCAAGTCCACAGTTCTCTGGCTCGTTTACCAGTAATCTAGCTAACTCACTAACTAAGGTAACATCACTAGGTTTTTTTTTTTTTTAATTTTATAGATAATATCTGTTTTTAAATATGTACTCACAAATCTAGCACCTAAGCAGCTGTCGTTGCAGCCTTCTTTTAATGTAGCTCCTGTTAAGTTGCTCTTCATTGAAGATAAAACTGCTCCATCAAATGAACAATGTCAATGCCTTCTCTTCCACCGTGTCAAAGTCTATTAGAAGCAGTTACAGAAAACTCTAATATTATCTTGAGTGTTCAGATCATGTTCTACACCAGCGTTTTCATGTCTGAAACTCACATTTAAACACTACAGTACAACTGAAACACTAGTTTATGTTCTCTCCGTGGTGCTTTGTGAAATTTATTGTTTGGTCTGTCAGGTTGTGCTCTTTTCATGTCATAATAGGTGGAAATGAGGGTTCTGAACTCTGAACGGAAGAATAGCTCAGAATGTGCAAGTACTGATTTTTTTCCTCTCCACCAAGGGGTGCGTTCAGTAGCTGCTAAATAAGTTAACACAAATGTCATTTATGCATTATTAAATCTTAAACTCACATCTGTTAATTACGGAGGTATAATTTATATGAAAATAGACTAAAAATTATCCGACAAGACTTGAGGCTTTTGGAGCTATTCCTCTTTATCAGTGCCAAATGTTTGTGCACACCGCAGAGAAAGATGCCCTGAATAATAAGACTGAAAAAGAGAGCTTTGGTGTTTCCTCAGCCAGAAAATATCCTCTATTATCATCTTACAGTGTTTATGTAACTCCCCGCTCTAATGAGAGAGAACAACAACAAAGCGGGGGAGGTCAAACACGGTCGCTTGTGTCTGCTTCCTTTTCCTATTCTAGAACTAGCAATGCAGATACAAGTGCAGAGCAGATAAAATACAGGGCAGACTGAAAAACCTCTGGGCACTGATGGATTCATGATGTGCATTTAGATCATGTCCATGTCTAATGCGTGTAACTTCTGCAAGCGCCGTGCTATCATATTGTGTGTCTGCTGTGTTATGCAACTATAGTGGAATATGTCTTGGGGCCACATGTGCAACTACAGTTACAGATACACGCAATGCCAGTCACTGTCTCACTCATCTTTTCAGCCCAGTTCACTTATCCGATGGGACAAAATGAAACCAGATGGCTTATGATGTATTAAAAACAGTTTATTCGGTCTGATCAGGCCTACAGCATGAAGTTCAGTTGGACTTGCAGCTGGATTTTAAAATGTTTTTGAGCTCATTTTTCAGACTCTATTTATTTTCTCACCAATTTGCACCTGCTATTTAGGTTTCCTTTATCAAGCAATGCTACCAGGCTGAGAGGATGAAATCTAGTATATGCTTTCTCTAAGATATGCAAAATCAACAAAGGTATCTTTTCCAATTGCCACAACTCTTCTCAAATTAAATTAAATTCAGTTTTCTTTATATAGCACTTTTTACAACCAGTATTGTCACAAAGCTTTACAGAATGCAAAACCTCTAGTGAGCCGAGGTGACAGAGGCAAGGAAAAAAAGCTGGAGGATGAAACCTGGGGAGGAACCAAGTCTGAAAAGGGGAACCTATCCTCCTCTGTTCGACCCGGATAGAGAGAGAAAAAGAGTCTCAATGGAGGCTCACAATAAAAGGCCTTTGCTTTGTGTACAGACTTAATCATTGCAGGTCATATTGGCCATCTATGGCTAACAGAGTAATGCAGCATCACTGAACAGCTCAACCGCTTGGAGGAGAACACTGACTACAAATTGTGTTATGTCAGCTAACAGATGTCTATACTATTGAGCACATACACTATATGGAAAAAAGTATTGGGATGCCTGACCATCACACCAACAGGGACTTTAATGACATTGCATTCAAATATATAGACTTTAATATGGAGTTGGTCCCCCTTTGCAGCTATAACAGCTTCCACACTTCTTGGAAAGTTTTCCACAATATTCTGGAGTTTCTGTGGGAATCTGTGGCCCTTTCATTCTGTAGATCATTTATGAGGACAGACACTGATGTTGGACAAGAAGAACTGGCTTCCAGTTCATCCCAAAGATGTTGGATGGGGTTGAAGTCAGGGCTCTGTGCGGGCCAGTCAAGTTCTTCCACACCGAACTCATCCAACCACGTCTTAATGGAGCTTGCTTTGTGCACTGGGGCACAGTCATGCTGGAATAGAAAAGGGTCTTCCCCAAACTGTGTCCATAAAGTTGGAAGCATGGCGTTGTCCTAGCATGGTGTTCTTTCGGTGTGCTTGATTTTATACACCAGTGGCAACGGGTATGATTGATACACCAGTAGGACAGTTTTGCCCTAATGGACTCCTGGCCATGGGTGGCTGTGGCATGGCTGGGGATTTGCAGTCTCCTGATGAAAGCGTTAATATATTTTATTTAAATGGTATTCAGATAATTTCCACATAAACATAATATCAACACAATTGCTACCAAAAGCAAGTAAGAGAATGGCAACATTGTGTTAACGTAATATATTGTATATTTGGAAGTGATTTGAACAAAGAAATTCAGTGCATTACTTTTTAAGTGAATGTTACCTTCATCATTTCTTCACTTGACCAATTGGATCTGCAACATATTCATTAAAAGGATCAAATTTTAGATAAAAGAGAATGGAACTCCTTGTTGCATTTTTTCCCTGCATGTACAATGTCTACAGTCTTGCATCGATTTTCCTCCACTTTTTAAAACAAGACATAAATTTGCATTAGGTTCTCTAAAGACATGTTATAAGACTTTCTTTAACAGCTACAGTGGACACAACAGTTAGATGGAAGAACAAGCCTCACAGGTGTTGCAATATGTGTTTGCCTCATAAGCAAGAAGCTCAACCAAACTACAGCAACTCTTAGCCAAACTACAGTAGCTCTTAGCCAAACTATAGCATCTTTAGCCTGCTATCTTAGCTCAAGGACTAAGGCTTACAATATTTCTAAATCCCTGGTAGCCCTTCAGGCAGGCATTTTTCAGATTTTGGAAAATTACACTAGCCCAAATAAGACATACTATTTTTAATGGCAGATACAAACAAGAAAGCAATAAAAACTATTATTTTACTAACACAGACTGCAGCAATAGTCATAAACATCATTATGCATCTTACAAAAGTCTGAAAGGCCTTAGCATATTGGACAGCACAACAACCACTACCTTAAATTGGCTTAAAGAGTCTTTAAGGGGTGTGGTAAAAACACAAATTCAGTATTAGAGATATATGCCATATAATACTTTTTTTCAATTTGACAAAAATATATTCTTTGCTAAAACTTTAATTGGTCTAAAGCCTTTACATTATCCATTGGAAGAAGGTTCTTCAAAGACTGTGATGGACTGGAGATCTGTCCAGAGTGTTTCTCCTCCTTTCACCCTGTAACCTCTGGGATGGGCTCCAGCACCCCACCCCTGCAGACCTGGTTAGGCTAAGTTGCTTTTACAGTGGATGGATGGTTCTTTAAAGAAAGGTTCTTTTGTGAACTGAAAGTGTTATTTTCTGAGGCAATCACTCCAAAGAACACTTCTTGGCACCTTTATTTTGAAGAGAGTAAGCTTAAACTCAGACTAGTTATTACTTTGACCACTATGCTACAGCACCCTATAATCCTCTGAACCTGTCACCAAGACAAACACTATTATTAGCAGTGGAGCTTGTGGACGAAAGTGCAGATGCAGTAGGGAGTGGCGCTGGGATCTAGGGCAGCCTGCCTGTGGAAAGTAGGGCTATTTTGGTTGCTGATGTCCTGCTTTATCTCTTCTTGTGTCTTTACACAGTTTGGATTTGAAGGAAAATGCAGAAAACAAGCCACATCTCCTTTTCAACAAACACACAAAGTCACTGTTTCTCTCGCGGTCTCCTACAGCACCAGCACGTCTCAAATAAAGATCAACAGACCTCTTTGATATTTTATTTCACATTTGACAAGTCTTTCTGCAGTATGTAGGGAATGTGCTGGTTGTCAATTTTATCACGGAGAACTCTCTTAAAATCACATCCTGTCCTTGACACAATGTGTTTTGACATTTCTTAGTGTTTATGAGAGGTGTAACGGTATAGTCCGATATGATTCCGTTCAATTCAGTTCACATTACTGGTTCACAATTCAGCATTCTCAAAGTATTTTGAACAAAAATTTTTGAAGTAAAATTATGACTGTACTCAATTGTAGCACAACTTATATGTTATAGGGGTTAGTAATTACTGTTTACAAATGTTGGTGTTCAAACACTCCAGCTGCATTAGATAATAATGAATAATAACAGAATGCTCAATCTACAGAATACACATTAACACAATAATACAGGAGATGGTGTGGATCAGAAGTTTATGGGGGTTATAACAGGAGATGGTGCCAAACTGAACAGTTACACCAGGGCCAATATCTACCGTATAGCCAGACATCACGTGTATTATTGTGGTCATAATTTGGTGAACTATTCATTAGATTTTTAAACGGTGATGACACAAAAACGGATTAACAAAAACGTTTTTTTACATTCCGTGGTGAAAAACAGATCTAGCAATGTTTCTTATAAACACAAATATCATGTAGCAAAAACGTAACGGTGTTTAAAGTGGATTCATCTATTTTGCTCCAGTCAGTACATGAAGGGTCCTCATTCAATAAAAACACATTTTACATTTGTGTAAGCTTACATCGGATTAACAACACTAACTGAAACATTAATGTCCTTATTAACGTTAGAGGAAAGGTTAAACAGCTCACATCAGCTCATGGATTAGTTTTGTCCTCATCCATTTTTTAATGTTATTTTAATGTTGTTTTGACAAAAGGCAGCTGGCTTCACTACAGAATTTTAGGTGGCACATCGGAGTGATGCAACACAGCGTGTCAAAAATAGAAATGGGACACCTGCGGCTGATGCAGACGACTAGGTTGATTACAATGAGAGCATTTTAGGGTTTTTCATTGTCATTCATTTGCCTCTCATCCTGTTTGCACAAGATGTTATTCATTAAAGTACTATTTGGCGGGAGTGTTTGAGGCATTAACAGAAAGTAGCATTATCGTGGAGGTGTGTTTTTATAGTTTTTTGAACATGTTAATGGCCCTAACTGAAGGTCTAGCTCTAATAGTCATGGTTCACCACTGTTGAAAAGGTTCTAGCTGGTTCTTTAATTGCATTGCATTACATAAACTTAAAAAAATAGAACTGTGCATTGAAAGGTTCTTCTATAGCAGTGGTTGTCAACCCTGGTCCTGCAGGTCTACCTTCCTGCAGAGTCTAGTTCCAACCACGACATGCTGCACCAACTTTTCATTGTCACTCATTTACTCATACTACTCACATGTTATTCATTAAAGTACTTTTTGGCAGGACTGTTGTGTGTAATAAATTTTGTTGTGGGTGATTTTAGCTGCTGATTATCGTTACTCTCCCATTGAGAGGTCACACTGCGACGTCAGAACTGTGGTTTAATGTCACATTTATGCACTGTGACTTCACAGTTTTTCAATGTATTGTTACATTGCTATTATTTATATATAGGTGCCTCAGTTTGCAAAACTGACTGCACATTCATTCTTTTGAACTGGTTGAAGTCTAATTAGTAAAGGCACACACATAATGTGGTGTGTGTGTTTTGAAATTAAACAATGTTCACATTCAATTTAAGGGTAAAGGCATAAAACCCCCTTCCAATTACACATTCCTCAAATTGGCTGACCATTTGTTGCTTGGCAGTAAAGCAGGTCATTAATGGACTGAAACATAATAAATGAAGCAGAGATACAGTCAACAATCTATTGTTTGCTATATTGTTAAAATGTAAGAATCAATAATAGGAATCAACATGGAATAAACTGTTGAATAGATCAAACAGATCACTATGCAGACGGTCTCCAATAAGTATAAAAACACACCAGCATGACCTCAGAGATATTTACTACGAAATGCAAACCATTGGTAAGCCACTGGCAAGAACAGAAAGGCCAGTGTGCATTTTGCTGTACCCTTAAAAATCTTTTAGAGGCTAGAACAAAGCTTCATAGGGCAGATGAGCTGAAGATTAACCTGTACCAGAGTGATGGAATGAGGAAAGTGTGGTGAAAAAACAAGAACTGATCATGACCCAAAGCATACCACCTTATCTTAGCAAGCATAAAAAACTGCCAGTTGAATTGGTTCACATTGCTGTATTGATGCTATAGATGTCTACGGGTCACACATTTCACACAGTCATTGACCACAAAGGATCTGCAACCAAGAATTACACATAACCACCTCAATTTGCCCACTTCCGTTTCTGGTTAAAAGCGTTAACTGAAGGTGACCTTCTCCACTTTGCCCTCATAGTCTTTGTTTCATTTCAGATCTAACATTTAATAAAGCAGAGGGGCCATCTAGGTCTTCAATGACATTTCTGGGGACTAAAGAAAATGTGTGTTTTTAGTTCATTTGTGTAGAAATGGGTTTCAGTTATTTCTTTATTGAATTTTGGTTGGAAACAATGGGGTTAAAATGTTAAAAAGGTGGAGAAAAAACCTGAAAATTATCATTTTTTTCTCCATGCTATCGAGGTAGACAGAGCTGAGCAAGTTCCCACTGGTTAGCCCTTCAAGTGCGCAATTGAAGAGGTGCTAATGTGTCAGACAGTCCTCCAACAAAATAGAAACTTACTGTGAAATCAGCCAATCACATTGTAAATTACAATGGGTAGGACCAATTTTGTTAGAACTTCCAGACCTTCTGGAAGTTCTAGATAAATCACCAACTGTAAATTCAAGCCACAGTCAAATCAGTGAGTTTCTGTAACATGGTAAACAGGGGCAACTTTATACCAGGATCCTTTACACTGGAAATGCAATTTGCAAGGTAAAATATGTATTAATATGGCTGCTACAAGCTTCAAATAAAACATGCAATCTCATCGCAAGGCTTCAAAAGTCTGTGTTTAATATAGAACGGCAAAAATAAGTTCATGGGCAACAATTAGTTTAGCACAAACATACTACTAGAATCCTACGGAGGCATTGAAAGCAGTATTATTATGGAGGTGTGTTTGTATAGTTTCTTGACGATATTGTGATAACAGTGGTTCTAACTGAAGGCCTAGCTCTAATAATAATGGTTCACCACTGTTGAAAAGGTTCTACCTGGTTCTTTTATTGGTATAGAACATTTGCATTACATAAACTTAAAAATGGAAATGTCAGTTGAAAGGGTTTTAAGTTAACCAACAGTTGTTCGTCTGTTGCAGTGGTTGTCAACCCAGGTTCTGGAAATCTATCTCTCTGCAGAGTCTAGTTCCAACCACAATCTGCCGCACCTACTCAGGCTAATTAACTTCTTCAGACGTCCCTGATTGGCTGGATTAGAGGTATTTGGATTAGGCAAAGGAGGAGTTTGAAACTAAAACCAGCAAGAAGGTAGACCTCCAGGAAAGAATTGATGACTACTGTTCAATAGCAGCACTTCAGTGATCATTTTCGGTACCTTTATTAGTGAGCTTGAGTACAAAGCTACACTCTAGGGTTTCCTAAAAAGTCTTTCAATTTTAACAAATATGTAGTATGAGTATTTAAAGAACCTCTACATGATGTGAAAGGTTCTATAATATAGTTTTCATGCTTGGATAATACATGCAGCCAAGAGCCTTGAAGTGTAAATGAAAAACTGTCTAGTTATTTACAACCTGCAGTGTACATGCCTAGACAAACCCATAGATGGCCTTGCTGTTTTATTTTATTTGATGATATTTCTGGGATACGATGAGAATGACGTTGATGCCAACCATCCAAGATCCTGAGCAGCAGCCAGAGGTTTTGAGTTCTTTCTGCTGCTGCTGCCCAACAAACAAGTTTGCTGATTTTCCATCAGCTGAATTTCCTAGAAACAGAGGATATGCTTTACATTCTCTCAAAAAGTTGTGACACCATTACGAAACAAGATCAACTTGGCCATTTATTATTGAGGTGCTTCGAGGCATAATACCTTTGAAATGCTAGCTACGAAAAGTTTTTTGTGCATATGTCTGTGTGCGTGGGAGGCCATGTGGGTGTTAGTTTAGTCTGTGTTCGATTGTATATTATCAAATTTCAAGAGCTTCTGTATTTGATGCTGTTGCATATTATGTAACCCAGTAAATCATTTAAATAAAGCAAAGATTTTTTATGACATTTTCTGGCATTGACTCAGTCAGTAAGTACTGAAACAACAGTTGTAACCTGACAGCCTGCTTTCTAGACAGTGGTAGATCCTTTGACATGTTGCACTACATACCTGAAACTGCCCATCCTATTTTGTAGAAGGGGATGTGTTTTTGTACTAGAGAATCACTTTCTTTTCCCTTAAGAGGTGTGATGTGGTTAGGTTTACTGCTTAGGGCTGATTATTCCTCTGTTACATACCTGTGCTGATTCACTCCACTGTTCTTGAGGGCATTTTCAGAATCAGAACACTCTTGATGACTTGTAACTGGACATTTTGCTCTATTTCAATGGATGCTGTCCGTTAGCTGCTTGAAGGCAAAAACCTTGCAGTAACAAAAGTCCCTGACTGGAGATTTAAGGCTCTTTTTGTGTGCGTGCACATGTTCGTGTGTTAATTTAGCCTGTTCAGTCATGCATTCCAAATTTCGAGGCACATTTACATGTTGCATAACCCTGTAATTCAATCAAATGGAGTGATGATTTCTTAAACCGTATTGACAAGCATGTCGTATACTGGCAATGAATGGAAATCACGAAACTATGCATAAGCACACCGGGTTTCTCCTGTACTGCAGACTCTAATTTTATCCTTGGGGGTTTGCGTGTGGAGCATGCACAGCAGCATCAAACCATTAGCTAGTCTCTTTTGAATTCCCACTAACATGAACGTGATGTCGGCCCCTTATCTTCTCGCACTGGCCTGTCTCGATGATTAATGTTTAGGTACTGTGTGACTGGAATGGATTGCTCATGCACTCACTTACACCACAACTTAACAGGTGCAAGATACGTAGAACCACTTGCGACAGCTGACAAGTCTGGGCTGTTTCTGTGCTGTTATGGACCTGAGTTGCTTAAAATAGAAGAGAGCCGTGTTTGGATTTATTGTAAACACATGCAAATCTAACTTTCTAATGAGCCAATTTTATTACGAACGGGGTAATTTGGGGGAAGACACCACCCAGAGTAAGACCCCCAAATGATATGGCTAAATCTAATCTCTACATAACCATTACTAAATGTTTATGACCAAATGTGGGGGGAAATTTCATCTGGATCAGCACATTCCTGGGATTTATTGCCCCATAAAAAATTTAAGGTCTATTATTTCACATTGGGTAATAGAGATCTATGCATTTATATTACACTGTGCAAGGGAAGTTGTTAAAAATATATGATCATGGGAGCTTGTGGAAAGAGCAGTACGCAGCAAAATTATTCTTTTATTTATTTTAGTATTCTTTTGAAGTGAAGATGTTAGACCTTTGGGATAAGAAGCCCTCCCATAATAGGAGAAAAAAAATCCTTTAGTGTATTGACCCATAAATATTATTTTCTGCCTAAGGACACAAAGTTGTTCACTGGAGCTTTTATACTACTACTACTATATAATAATAATAATAATAATAATAATAATAATAATCATCGTCATCATCGTCATCATCATCTTCTTCTTCTTCTTCTTCATCACAGTCATTATTATTAGTAGTAGTAGTAGTAGTAGCATTAATAATAATAATAATAATAATAATAATAAGGATAATAATAATAATAATAATAATAATAATAATAATAATAATAATACAAAATTGACATTTTAGGGGTTTCTATCATTCATTTGTCTTTTGTCAGACTTCATTAAAATAAAGTGAAAAACTGATAAAGGCCTTAATTGTATTTTAAAATGTAATATTACATTTTGTTGAACTTTGATTATTAACCAGTGGTGGAGGAAGTGCTGAAGCTTAGTACTTAAGTAAAAGTACAAATATCCTGCAAAATATGTACTCAAGTAAAAGTAGAAGTGCTAC
>JBBPCZ010000040.1:17731793-17750120 GCA_037974445.1 Brycinus macrolepidotus | reverse complement strand
ATAGGAAATGAATGGGTATCCAGACTATATTCATCCATCAGACAGAAAACATCCCCATACACACCACCCCAACTCACACACACACTCACTCACTCACTCACTCACATTTCAGACTGAACAATGTCTTTTGCGGGTACACATCTCTTTCCCGCGCTTATGTGCCGATCCTCCCATGTGAACCAACTTCCTGATGAATCAATGTATCATATCTTCACACAGACTAGACAGGTGTCTGTTATATGAACCCATCTCTTTCCCACGCTTCTGTGCCTATCCCCCACGTGAACCACACCTTCCAGACTAATCAATGTATCATCTTCACACAGACCCCATATATAGCTTGATGTTTGCCTTGCACTCCTTTTACTCTGAGCACAATGAGTAGGCGACTGACCAAGTGGTTATCTGTCGAAGAGGTTCTGGTCCAGGTTTTTGGACATGATGAAGAGGGCACTGAAACTGAACCAGAGATAGAGGAGATGTCTCTGAAGTGGAAGACAACACAGATTTTGATCCAGACTTTGAGTAGACTGACCAGTCAACAGATGGCCCACTCTGACCTGTGTGTCACATGCCACTCATGTGCATGAATTCACATACACATACACACACACACACACACACACACACACACATACACACACAAACACCCAAACACACACGACTTCATGTTGAGTTTGGTCTTTGGTTTTACATTACATGTTCATTTTGTAATACATTTTCAGTGCTTATTTGTATTTTCACTGCAGTTATTTTATGTCTAATTCTATACATTCATGTTAAACACTACTTTGGGACATTGTTCACAGCTAAAGAATGTTGAATAAAAATTTGGTGGTGAAAAATGGTTTTTGTGCTAATTTAAGAGCAGTTAAAACAGACCGGTCAATTTTGACCGGGAACACTAAAGTAAGGGGTGGGAGGTGAACACGACAGAAGGGTTAAGTTTGAGTGACTTGAGCTTAAAACAAGCCTACTTTTATTAAATGACTTCACTTGACTGATTCAAAGCAATACGTTTGCATTATGTTTTTTTAAGCTTTTTTAAGAGTGCATAGTTCACACCTTACAAGTGGTGCTGTGGGTAGCGATGGACTCGGTCACCAGCCTGAGGGTCCTTTCTGTGTGGAGTTTACTTGTTCTCTGTGTGTTTGTGTGGGTTTCCGCTGGCAGTTTCCTCCCACAGTCCAAAGGCATGAACATCAGGTGCTAAATTGCCCCTGGGTGAGACTGTGCATGTGAATGTGTTTGTCTGTGTGTCTGGCCTGTGATGGACTGGTGACCTGAGTTTCTCTGAGTCTCCAGCACCTTGATGAATGAATCCTTGCGATATGCCCATACTGTGTTGGAGCTGTGTTTAGAACTCTCCTAATAAGGGTGCTAAATGAGCTGTCAGGTAGAAGACGGTACTTTCCTGGGTGGAACATCAGGCTGAATATAGAAGGCACTTTGTTTAATGTGGTTTGTGGAATACAGAGAGCAGAAAATAGAAAGGCATTTGTCAGTGCACCCGGAGGAGTGCGCCCTGTCCCGTGCTCTGTCCTCCATCACGCTTGTTTTTTTTCCCTCATTTCCTGTGCTCATTCTGCCATTCATGTTCTGTTTACTCCTTTTTTGCTGCCTTTGTTCATAATTACGATTACAGGCCTGTACCTACAGACGCCATCAAGTTCAGTCTGAACTTTTGATGTTGCCAGGAACATGTTGTCCTATTGGATGAACCTTATGAGATCTGGGTTTAAAGCCCCTATCAAGTTGAATTTAAACATATTAACACTTGTTCTAATAGGAAGGACAGGTCATAAGCGTTTACCAATGATGTATTCAAGAAATATGTAAATATTAATGTAGTTTAATGGTAATTAAATGCACCTGCCTGCTCAGACCTGCATGGGCGTGTCAGATTGCATAATGATTGACAACTGTGTCTTATCAGCATCTTAATCATTCAGGTGACTGTGGGAGTGGTAAGAGGCACTCATTGTCAGTGTGTAGCCAAAATGTGATGTTATTTATGATCTGGAGAGAACATTATCGAGAACTATCTCATTATTAAAATAGTTTCGTAGAACATGCTAACTCTGCATTTATTTCAGAAACACACAACAGGTAGAGCTTCCTCAAAGGCAGCCCATCTCATTAACATATGATCTGATCACATCTGACATCAGATATGACAAATTTAGTACCACCCAACTAAAATCAGACAGAAGAAAACAAAAAATAATTCCAAAAACTCCAACAGAAAAGTCCATCACTCTTTATCGGCCAGTTTACTGTAAATTCATGCGGATGTCAATGACAAGTGCCTTTTAATTCACACATGAATATCTCCGTCTCCTAAAAGGCTACTATAAGGCCTGTACAGGGAACTGGAAAAGGCCCATTTGCTTCCTGTCCTGAAGCATCCTCCCACTGTGACCGGAGCCCTAGGCTGGGTCTGCCGGCTCTGGCTCCTCTATTTTTATCTCTGTACTTGTGTTTAACGAACACATGCTCTGCTGTGACACAGGTGCAATTTCAGCAAAACTGCAGTGGGAGGAGAGGAATCACAGAGCTTATTTTTAATGAATGGCCAGACTGCACAAAGGCTTCAGCGCCGTTTCTCTGTCTGAATAAGCTACGCAGTGGGAGTCCCTACCTTGTCACCACAGTCTCCTGAGAGTAACAGTTAATTCAAGCTTATTTTTTTCCCCCCCTTTTGCCAGGTTACTAAACCTGCTTTAGCAACCTCATGACCCACTTATATTGTTGCATGGCACTGCATGAAGAAAAAACTCAGCTACGTTAAAAGCAGGAGCACACGGTGTCTTTTTAGTGCTCTAGTGTGCTTCTTAAACATGAAGAAAGTGCAGGATTAAGGTCAGCCCTTGGAAGCCCAGCCAAGTCAATGAGTTTTTCTATTCTGGGGTGATGACGTTAATGGAACACCGTAAATAAGGCCTGTTCGGACGGGATAGAACACTTACTGTGTGAAACACACCTGCTCTTAAGACCCCCATAAACACTAACCAACAATGTTACCTTTACACAATAATAAGTATTTGAATTAATAATTGTAGCGTAAGAATTGCAATGTGTTTACATTATTATACTCACTAGCCACTTCATTAGAAACTCCTACGTTGTACGTATATCTTACTGAGGTACAATTAGAGACAGTAACCATGTTCAGTATGTGTTAATCATCCTATAGACCTTGTTTGACCACAGGACTGTTGACTAGGTGCTATTTGAGTGATGGGCCACTCTCAGCCTAGCAACCTGTTTTTTAAAAACTCAAGCAATGTGACTGTGTCAGATACATTCATACCTGTATCCGACACACTGCACACTATCGGTGTTGCTACTAGGCAGAGAGTGGTCCACCATTCTAAAAATATCCGGTCAACAGTGGTCCTGTGTTCAGACACTCAGCAATTACGAATGAAATGCAGGGTGAGTGACCAATTGTGCGTATCACTGTACAGCTATATAGTGGATTTGCAGGCAAGACTGACCTCAAACAGTGGGCAGGCGTAAATAAAATTGAAAATTATAAACAATAAAGTGGATGGTGAGTGTATATTAGTGACATATAAATCATGTTGTTGTCTCACGACCTGTGACAAAGTAGCTTTTCTGAAGCAGTGAAAGCGAGAAATGTTGCTCAGCAGGTCTGAGATAATTAGCAGGGATTTCAGTTCTATCTCTTTACTTCTTCACACACTGTGCATTTAGGATTACATTCTGCCCTTATTTACAGCCTGTTGATTATCATTATAAAAGAGCACCTTGTGATCTTCACAACAGAAACACCCACTCACTGCATGTGTCTCAGGTGAAACAGTATGTATGTTTTGGGGCTTGAAATATTTGTCTCTCATGTTGGGTTCAGTCAAGATTAGACATCATTTTCGGTTTCGAATCTCATCTTCAGGTTCTCACAGCCCGCCTCCCACTGCTTAGTGTAAGAATTGAGTTCTTCCAGCTCTTTGTTTTTCTTCTTACTTTATTCTTACTGTCTATTTTCAAGATCTTAAAACAGTCTTTAATCTGGCACACAAGAGTCACACTCGTGTTGTTGACCCAAGGCCCACACTGGGAACAACAACTTGATTCAGTAAAGTACAGATACATGCAGCCAAATATAAAAGAACATTGATAACGATTCTTGTTAGGTCAATTTTTCTGTTATGTTGCATGTTTTATGTAAAGAGAGTTTTAGGATTAAAGTAAAGACTTATATCATGTTAATGGCACGGCAAAGAATGGGAACAACACAGGAAGGACAGTTTATCCAAACTACAACATTGTTTGAAGGAATGATTTGATGGAGGATTTGATTTTAAATTGGGATTTAAAAAAAAGAGTTGTAGTTTTTTACAGAATAGCATTTTTTATTGTTTCATTTTTATTTACCTGAATTAAGCAATTTCCTCCGGAATCGATAAAGTTTTCTGATTCTGATTCCGATTCTAAGTACTGTCTGACTCAGCTTTGGACGGTATTTTCTTGAGTTTGAGATGTGATATTGTGTGTTAGATCAGGTTGGGCTGTGTTTGCATTTCTTGCCAGATTAAAGCTCTAGTGTATCCGAACAGGTAACATTTTTTTATGCAGCATTTATGCAGTAGCAAGCTGGTGCAGTACTGTCATGAGAACAGTCTGGTCTATCAGTGCACCACAGGAGTTATAAGACAAAGTGCTGAATGTATTGCTAGCTTGTATTTCGCTTTCACAGTGATCTGTACAAACACATGAATGTATGTTTCCCACCCACTGCGTGAATGCCAGAGGCGTCTGCCAGAGAGGTATCAGTGGAATTCCAGCCATGCGGAGCTCCTGAGAGAGCCGGTGAGGCTGCATGTGTAGAGCTGACAAGTGGAGGCCAAAAGTTCAACTCCAAGCATGCTGGTTAACTAAGTCAGCAACTTCACTGTACTCGTCCATGGCTGTTCTATTTTGCTGCCTTTCCTACAAGTAAGTTTTTAAGAAAGCAACAGAACTCACTAAAAAATGCTTTTACTTCCATGTGAAAATATATATATATTTTGTCCCTCCTTGAACTTTTTTGAGGCAAATGCCATAGATTTTATTTATGTAGAAATAACACTGGTATGCACATGAATGAAGTCAGTTATATGCAATTCTAAGGAAGCACTTTCAGAGCTATTAAGTTATTTATTTGTGTGGTTTTACATGACTATTTTCATACCTGGCTGTTTGTCTTACTGTGACTTTAAGACTGATATATGCAAATGAGCTCTACTCTGATCTGTTCTGATTGGCTGTCCTGTATTGTTTCTCATTAAAAAAAAAAAACAGTACAAGCTGAAACACTGACAGCATGTGACACATTGTTGTAGGCTGAGTTGGCACTCAGACTTCTGTGGGAAATCGTGTAATCCATTCCAGGTCGCCGCGAAAAATCAAAAAAGTTTCCAAAAAATGAAGACACAGCACTGTTAATGTGGGGGAAAACCTAGTAAAACATTCAACAAAGCAGGGAATGATGTTAGGTTTTTTCTTGGGGTTCACACTTCACAGAAACAAGGAAAAAATTTGCAGTTTCACTCACGGAAAAGTTGTCCTGCAATGAGAAGACCTTCAATTTTAACCACCACTAAACACACAGACACCAAAAACACATCAAAACAGGAAAAAAAATGACAGTAATGGGGAGAAACAACCCAACATGATGTGTCTTCATCTGAGACACATCTGGCCGGATTCAGCCATTTTTTTACGTAAAACTCAATTTTTCACTTGCGACGTGCGGTTCGTTGTGTGAAACACGTTCGTTCTGCGAGTCACGCACATGTCCGAGGCGGCGTTCGTTATGCTGAACATTCATTCTGTGACATCACAAAAACAATGAATTCAAACAGGCTGTTTTTACAGTTTTGTTTCTATAAATGGGCTGTATGGAGTTATGAATGGTATGCTGTGACTTGAACAATGTTTATGTACAACATCAACCTCTTTTTATTTCAGAACTATGTGGAAACTGCCGCATTTTCCATGATATCTGCGCTTTAAGCTTTACAGCATTCACAGAATTCCATACAATGTTGTTTGTGGAAATTTGAGCAGATTTGCAAGCGTGAGATCTTGTTAACTCTGCACATGTGTAGCTCTTAGACAGGTGTTTTGAACTCAGTGTGGTTTTTGGTCCATTTCATGTTCAACCTGAAATGCAGCATTGCTCTAATAAATGCTCTGTAATGTTGGGACAATACAGTTCATGCATGAGTTCCCAGAAAGACACAGATTCAAATGACTTGTAGACAGATAAGGGAAGAGATAATAGACAAACCAGTCACATGCTGGTTCAGACCAGTGCAGGAGAACTATTAACTAGTTGCACTTAAGTAATTCTCTCTTTCTCTCTCTCTCTCTCTTTCTCCCCTTTCAATCTCTCTGTCTCTCTCTCTCTCTGACTCTCTCTATCTCTTAATTTCTCTCCTTCTTACTTTCCCTCTCTTTCCCTCTCTCTCTTTTCATTCTCTCTCTGTATCTCTCTCTCTCTTTCCCTCTCTGTTCCTTTCTTTTTGTCTTTCCATCTATTTCTTTCTTTCTCTCTCTGCATCTCTGTGTGTTCCTCTCTCTTCCACTCTTTCTTTATTTCTCTCTCTTTTTCTTTTTTCTCTTTCTTTATTTCTGTCTCTGTAGCTCTCTCTCTCTCTCTCTCTCTCTCTCTCTCTCTCTCTCTCTCTCTCTCTCTCTCCCTCTCTCTCTTTCACAGTATCTCTATTTTGAGGGTTTTTTATGAGTGATAAGTGGATTCAGGCTTAGCAGAGATTTGAAAACAAAGGAAACAGGAAGGAAGTGACGGAGATTTCACTTTAAAACTGCTACTCTCTCTCTTTGTCATCACCACCTATGGAAACTTTTTTTTTTTTTTTCTGCCACTGGACCATTTTGCTTGGCTCTCATGCTCTTTGTACAAAGATACAAAACACACTGCAAGGCCGAATCCTTTTTACAAACAAATCTGGTCAACAGCGAGGTACAGCATGTCCAAATTATTATTCACCCAGAGGGAGTGAGAGGACAGAGGGGAAAGTGTAGAAAAACAACACGGAAAACCATAAATTAGAGAGTGCACAGAGAAATCTGGAATGATTCTGAGCTCAACATGCTATTGACATTACTACTGTTACCTGTATTTTAAGTGTTCTGGCCCAAATAGCATTTCTTAGGCTTTGAATACTTGTTAGTGATTCTGAATGAGTATTCGAATAATCTTTTTCAAAAAACAATTCTGTTTTTGTTTCATATTTCTCCACAGTTGTTTGTTTGCTTGTTTCATAGTCCATTTTAAAATGAAATATTCCCCTTATAGAGCAGTGACGATAAAGAAATAAGTCTTTGACATAAATCTCATATTTTAATTTGCTCCGGAAATATTGTGGCATCAATTTAGCTGATTTACCAAATGAAGAGATTTTGTGCTGGGCTACTTTTTTTTAAAGATGAATCTGACTACAGTTATTTATCAATATTATGATATAGAAAGTGATGTATTGACCAGTGGAGCTTTGTTTGTGGTCCTGACTTTACCAGATGTGGAAAGAGAACACACCATAAGTAATTATACTACCTGAACCTAAATTATATTTAGGTTCAGGCCCATCTTCATTCCAGGAAAGATTTAAAGATTTAACTGTCCATCCACCCTCATGCTTGCTTCCAGGGTCATTTCTGAATATCGGTGGACCCTAAGTAACATCCTACCCATCAAGTCTCCCACCCAGCAGTGTCATAATGTGTATCCAAAAATAAAAAATAATTAATAGTTTATTCTTTTTAATCAGAGAAATGTTTATATGATGCAAAAATAATATTTACAAAACTACATTATATGTAAAATATACTTTTTTTTTTTTTTAAATCAGTGATCATCAATGATTTCATTTCATACCAGTATCATAATACAAAAAAAAAAAAACTCCCCCTCAGGAGGGCCTTTATAGCTCAGGGGCCCTGAGTAACTGCTTCTACTGCTTATTGCAAGAAAACAGCCCTGTTTACTTTAAACAGACAGACAGTAATTACTATGCATGGCTTAAAGGAGTGAATAGCAAATGTGCTTTCTCACGCTCTTCTCTCTCTCCTTTCTCTCCCTGATATGCTTACCAGGCTATGTGAGGACAAGAAGTGGACCATCTGTCGTAATGAGTATGGTGGTACGAGCTGATGCAAACTATTGAGCGTGTGCCAGGTCACCTCCTAGAAGCCCAGCTTGGAGGAACATAGGCACCTGCAGATTTCCATGTGGCTCACGTTCCCCACCAGGGCATTTTTGGGCATACAATGGGCAAATTTTGTTAACCCTCCTTTAATGCCAAGGCAAAAATGCAGCTATTTCTGACATGGTTTTTAATGACATGGTTTTTAAATAATGATGTTACACATATGAATGAGTTGAAGGGGTCACTGGCAAAGTTTCTGAATGTGTTACTGAAACAGAGAAGATCGAGAAAAGGCCAAACTAAACACAGTGTTATCACCGCCAATATTTAATGCCCACAATAAGCAAATGCTCTCAGATTTGTGTTGGCAATTTCTTCAAAGGAGGAAAGTCACCCTCCACCTTTGTTTCATTCAAACAAGCTTGTACTGTTTGATCACATAGTTATTGCTCCGACTTCACTGATGTTTCCACTTGATGTGAAATGCAGAGCTTTGAGTTATTGGACGAACACCACTAAGAGATTCTTATCCCTTCCATGGTTTCCAGTTTCATTGTTTATGTAAACAAACCTGCAAAACTAGCATGTGCACCTGCGGCTCTGTAACATTCCCTGGTCAATTTATGGACAAGAGCATGGTCAGTATCAATAAAACCACACACAACCTCTACATGACTTCTTCTCCTGCATGCAGTAAACTCGTTTCATGTAATCTTGAAGAACAAAAAAAGGCCCAGTTTACGTTCCTGTGTCAGCCTGCGGTGTCGTCTGGCTTGTCTCAGGCCTTTTTGTTTTTGAGAGAAAGACTGACACACTGACTGCACTCACTGCAGTAAGCACTCATCACATGGGACGAAAAACCCGAAGCCACTAATCATCTCTGTCCATGATGGAGAGCTGAGTGGGAAAATTCAATCAGACACCGAGAGCTGCTCGTCGAGTGTCACAGTTTGTGTTTCAAGCAGAGAGGAATGTCGTCAGCAAAAAAAAAAACATCTCTCCCCTTACACGTCAGCAGAACGATCTCAAAGAGAGATTGCAAATTGCCTGTTGTCCATACGTCAGATTTCTCAGCTCAAACGCAATTGGCAAATTGCGGCTCAATACTGTGCTGTGTGTTCATTAGCAAGTCAATGGTCTCTGCATGTCCAATGAAAGTCCAGCTCAGTCAGTCAGTTCTTACAGGCACTGATTCCATGTTCCTGAGAAAAATAGTTCGAGGGTGCACAGTTGAGGACTGAATTAGTGATTTATGTTTGTAGTATAATGTCATGAGTAAAGTTACTACTGCATGGGACAGGCCTATATCACAGATCCTGTATACCAAAACTTTGTAGACACCCACTCATCCAACATTTCTTCTGAAATTAAGGGTATTGGTGGGGAATGTGTCCCCCTTTTAATTCAGTAAGAGCCTCTATTTTTCTGCAAAGTCTTTACTCTAGATGTTAGACCATTGCTGTGAGGATTTAATTGTATTCACCCACAAGATCATTTGTTCAGAAGCTGATGTACCCAAGTACAAACCACATCAATGAGATGGAATTTCCCCACCCTCTTACCCTAATAAGATGAACCGAAAAGCAGAAAGGAATCTTTACATGAATCATTCATAAGGACCATTAAGACTGACACGGTATGTTCTTCAGTTGAGTGAGCAACATTGTTATGGCTTATGGCATAACATGTTATAGCACAATTAACCTGGGTGACATTAGATTCATTAGATGGCCTGATGTTCTCTATGGCTTGCTGGTCCATAGACAAATTACTGTAGTTTTTTGGCCGGCACAAAGTTTTGTTTAATATTTTTACGCACGCTGAGTAAATAGACTGTGGTAAAAAAAAGTTACTGGATAATACGGAGGGCAGTAAACCAAAACTGGGCATCGTAACATAGACTCCCCCATGGTTTATTTTCATGTACTGTACTGGGCAAAATTGTTAGGCACCTAAGGAAACTGCCTATTACCAGTTAAATGGACAATAACTTCATCTGCTTGTAAAAAAAAAAAAAAGGAAAAAAAAGAAAGACAAGAAACACACACACACACACAAACAAAAGAATACCAAGTACTATTAGAATTAATTGCAAAGGAACATTGGATTTGGATCCAGATTTGTCCTCTATGCCCCCCAGCCACTGCATGGATTTGTTCAAATGCATCACCAGCACACACAATTTAACTTTATAAAGCATTCATTAGCCAAAATTAGTATTGAATAATAATTACAATAGTTGGCTTCTGGAAACGATTACATGTAAACAGTGTCATACGTAAAATCACTACTTATCAGTGATGGCTGGTCATAACATTGGACGAGAGGGCTAACCTGCCAATTACTAATAGCTACCAATTACTAATGAAGCAAATTAAAATGTTTCTGCATTAAACACTGCCATATAATGACATGCATTTGTTGTATTTTACAATAAATGTGAGCAGGGAATCAGACCCACATGTTCTAGTACTGACAACAGACTGAAGAGAGAATGGACTGGGCACTGCAGGCTTAAAAATTAGCCCAAATTGAAACGAGGCCTATTTTAGTCTTCTTAGTATCTTGTCTATATTGCATGTGCTCAGTTAGATTTTATTTAAACTACTGTGCAGCACTTTGGCCAACATTTATGCACTTGATGAACAAATTGGACTTGACACAACGTGGCTTTCTATTTTAATGAGTTAGTGTTTCAAAGAATTTCAGTCAATTCCAAAGACTCAAAATACTCTGCTCGGTCATGCATGCAAGGTTATTAAATTAAATCCCATTCGGCTCCCATTTCTTATTGTAAACAGGCCTGAACAGGTGCCTTTGTTTTGCTCGGCATGCTGCAGAAAACACAAATGCATGCTTGCCCTGAGAAAATGAAATGCAAGCCCTCAGAGAGGAAAATTTCCATGAAATCTCCCAATCGGAGTTCTCAGATTGGAATCTGTCCCGTGACTCTTGCTGTTCTCCCGCTATTATTCCATTTCCTCCTTGCAAACGGAAGGACAAAAATAGCTCCACTGAAATCTATTGCTCTCCTGGGGAGGCCTTTTGTGTTGAAAACACTGAGAAATGTGATGCCCACACGGAGTCAGTATGTCATCAGTGTTTGGGGGATCAGTGACATGCTGCTTGCTGATTGTAGTGAAGGTGGGCACAGGACATGGTGTGCTGACATGCTGGGTCCAAGTGACCGTGTTCTTTAAAATTGTACCCACAAGCAGATGTTCTCCCACCCCCCTGCTTTTTCACAATGACTGTACTGTTCTATCCCCTTCGCAAACATAGACATTTACGAAAGAAAGAAGGCTGATGTGGATCTCTTGGGCTTGTTTCCTCTGTGGTGCATTTCTAAGATGACTGTGTCCTGTCTGATTGTACACAGTTTGTGTGGAAAGTACATTTAACCCTTAGAAGTTAATTATTGTTTTGCCATTCCTTCAATTTACAAAACACACACAGTCACATAATGGATTATATAGTTAGTAATGTAATGAATGACATTTACACTAAAATTACATTCTGCACTAACAGGTTCAACTACTACAAAGGCAAAAACACTGCAAGAAATAATAGTAAAAATTACAAATGATCGTAAAGATGTATCTTGTCAGGGGTGGCACCTGTCTACACCCTGCCCTATTCAGCAGTGCTGCTTATTGGTGGCTACTTGCTACCTTTCTGTTTTTCCCATTTTCTTGACATCATGATGTCCAACTGATGCATTTCCCTCCTTTTAAATGCATTTTTATCAACAAAAAATAGTAGTGTGGTATCTTACACATGACTGGCCAACTGTTGTGCACAGCAAGTTCTTCAAATAGCCTGTGAATGGTGGATTTATTGTACTATCACCTGACTTTTCAACAGGTTTGGATGACAAACTGCTTTAAAGTGTCACATGGGCAGCCATGGTATCGTCCAGTCCCAGGCACAGCAGTTCTCCAAATGAACTTCTGGAATCAGTGGAGATCCACTGGAGATCCACTGGAGATCCACTTTATCATTAGGGCTGCAGGTTCAATTCTGAGGCAGCCTGTGAGTGTCCATGTGGATTTGAGATTGGGTTGATATCTGTCATGTGACAGAAAACAAAACACATACAACTGGGGAGGGTTTCATTTCACTAGAATGAGAATTTATGATGCAAACTAAACATTATGCTGTGTTTTATCATCATAGTAGGTTCTTATAATGAACTCACATATCTAACAATCAAATTACAACACAGTCTAAAGACTGAAAGAAAAAGCAAGTGTGTGAAAGAAAAAGAGTTACAGAGACATTTAAGATGTGTGAGTTCATCTTTACACGGGTGAAACAGGAGACTGAACGGTCACAATGTTCTAACCAACAACATGCATTATTTAAGCACATATTGTCTCCTTGTCTGGCATAGACCCATATTATCCTCTGGTAAAATCTGTTGTGGTGTAATACATTTAGTTCCAATGCACCTTTTTTGAGGGGTTAAAGATTTTTGCTGTAGCTGTAGTGTACTGCCTCATTTAATTCATAGTTGCTTGTAAGACCTAAACAAGTTTAATATGCTGTCCTGGAATCCTGGGCATCTCTCACTTTTCATTTTTTAACAACTACGTCTCTCTTGGATTGACAGAACCTGACCTTTCAGTTCCATCGACTTCACAGGACTCCAGTTGTTATAACCATATAGTGTAATTTTCTTGTAGTATCTAAGACTTTATATTAAAGAGAAATTCAGTAGCAGAATTTCACCACATTCAGAACACATTGAGGACACTGAGACTGCCAAAACATTAAAATATCTTCAAACCGATAATTGAAATGTCTGCCACAACTGAGCAGCACCTGCATAGTATGCAGACCTCTAAAAGTATTGTACACAATGAACTGATGTGCTTTATTATAGCATAACCTACAGTACTGGCAGACACTTTCCTCTTTCAAGCAGCCTGCTGTGTTTTAGGCCTAAATATGAATCAGAATCGCTCCCATTCTAGAGACCTTCAAACAAGTGAGTTTTATCTTGACTGTGATGTCTCATTAAATGGATCATTGCTGTCAGTGAGAGTCACTGATGAAAGTAATAATCCCCAAGGACCTCAGTCATTTTAACCCCTCAACCACCAGGACTTCCCATAACTGACAGCCGAGAGAATGGCTCAGATTTGTATGTCTTACATTAATGTTTAGCAGCTGTTATTCTGTTTGAAGGCATTTGTCATTCTTTTCTCTTCACTTAAAGGAGCAAATCCTGAGTGGCCCAGTGTAGGATCAAGGAATTGTAAGCCTGATCACCGGCAAAACCCCAGCCATCTGGGGCTGGAAGTCTAAGAGAGCATATCTGGCCACGCTCTGTCCCCTCAGATGTCTGAGTTTGTCATAGATGTTTGTTATTCCACCTAATAAAATTGTTAGAGCTCTCTTTCAAGCATGTTGTGTTGTTCAATGACAAAAACCTAAAAAGTATAGCAAAGTGGTGTGAAGTGGTCATCAAAGCTGGAGCAAGACCTTCAAATACTGATAAACACTTTTAGTAGAGCATTTCCAGTCAGGTATTAGTTTCATAGTAGTGACTGGAAAAGTTATAAAATTAATAACTGAATAGCCTGGGGTTTATAAGGTTGACTCCATGCACATGGGCACCATGGAAATAAGAGTGACCTGAAATTTAACCTCTACTGAACCACTGAACTTACTGAACTAAACAGATGAGTCAAATTATTTTTACTTCAGTTCAAGAGTTGTGATAAGGATAATGAATGAATGACAAACTCATGTAGAGAACAGCTGTGAATCATGTGAGTGACAAAAATATCTGCAAAGTTTAAAGAAGTGAGTTGATAGACGTTTTCACTTCCATTTTCTGAGTTTTAACTGGCAGCATAGGCTGAATCATAGCATGAAAGTCAGTTGCACACTCATCCATGGCCCAGTAGGACAATGATGTCATTTTGACTCCTGTCTATTTACATATTTACTTTTTTTTTTTGCCTGTGTTTGGATATCAGCAGTTATCTTTTGCATTGGTGCCTATCAAGCATTTGCGGCTGATAAGGTAAATAAAAGTCTTTACCATGCTTGGGTTAGCGACAGGACAGGTGATTTACCCTGGACTATCAAATTTAAATCTGCAGCCACTTTACATGTCTCTTTTCAACTATGTGAGTATTGAGCTTTAGATGTGTCTGGAGTTTAAACCCATACAACCATAGTGAGCTGAAGCTCTTGCTAGAATATCAATGTTCACAACAGGGTTCCCACAGCCTTTAGTGGTGTTTCCTCCCCGAGGTGGTGATGAAAAGTGGGCCATCTATGGTGACATCAGTGGTGGGAGTAGAGTGAATATGGCCTGGAGCATTTCACATGAAAACCAAGTGATTTTAACTCCTTATATTCTGGGCATATAAGTGACTTTTTGATGTTATTAACCTGACATATAACTGAGCAACTACCATTAATGATTTAACAACTACAATGCATGTTATGTTATTGAGAGACTGGGGAAATGTGTGGACCAGGGGTTGTTTCTGGCCATTCTGGTGCTGTAAGCAAAATCTCACACCCTCCCACTTCACCCCCCCCACACTGGCCCACGTGCCATAGTCAATAATTAACCGTGTTTTGGTGCCCCAGACAAATGCCTAGGTTGCCTATGCCCAAAAAGTCCTCTTACATGGACCCACATATTGAGCCTTAGAGTGTAAGTGGTTAATGATGGGTTGCAGCGATGAGGGCTGATTCAGAAAGCCTAATGATAGGTGCCTGTATTAGTCTTTTAGAGGACATGAGTGCTGTTTCGCACCACGCTGTGAGTTCAGTTCATTAGCCATGGCTAATGTTGTTTGTCCTGCTGTGCATTGTCAAAACAGCAAGTAACTTAAATGTGATGTGCCCTAAAATCTGATCATTCTGCACCATTGAGACTTAATTGCTCCGGCTGTCTGTTAATAAGTTAAATAATGAGCAAATTCTCACAGTCAGAGTGATTCAAGAGAGCAAAATATGACCTCAGGCATCCTAAACTTCCAAAAGCAGTTTGAACTTCATTCAAAGTGCAGAGCAAACACACACACACACACAAAGCTCTCCTATCCTCTTTATATAAAAACAGCAGTTCTTAAGTGTCCGCAGGTCTGATACCTTTAAAGGTCACAGTACGACCTGAATTGAGTAAGTGGACTATAGATGGCATTTTGCACTTTTTGGGGTGAATAAAAAGCCTTTAAGGAAGCTCCGTACAGTTCTTTTTTTTATTGGTAATTTTGTGAAGTTCACAAAAACAAACCACATTTACCTCTTTAAAAAATAATACACATTATGCATTTTATATTTACATTACAATACAATGTTTCTTTCTCTTTTGCACAGCAAAGATAAAACATTGAGCTTTATAAGAACATTTAAATGGAAATGGTAGTATGTACAAAAATCAATAACCGAACGACTTAATTACAGCACAGTGCAAAAAATAAAGAACAGAAAATGGAACATCCTGAAAGTAGCGAGCGTTGTCAGGGCAGTCGAGGCAAGTCTTCCTCGAACTACAAACTGGGAGTTTCATCATTCAGGGCCGTTGTTCAAAAAAAAAAAAAAAACGAAACAAAACAAAAAAAGCACATTTCCTTTAGGGAAATGGATTGGGTAAACAGGTTCAAATGTAAAACATACACAGCCAAGTCCCTAGTGTTGAATGAGCTCCTACAGTGTAAGATGAACTTACAGTGTTGGCTCTTACAGTGATGAATTATCCAGTAGTGTTGGATTTACTCTCATGGTGTTGAATCAACTTTTACAGTGTACATTTGTGTTCGTCTGGACTGTAGGAGTTAATTCGACACCGGTGATTTCTCTGTGTAGCTGAGGAGGGCACCTTGTTTCCGTGGAAGGAGTGTGCTCTGAGCTCAGCCTGAGGCCTTCAGTTTGTCCTGTGGTTTTCTCCTCAGTCCAACATCCTGGCCATAAAGCTGTAAAACCCCAGTCTTCTTTCAAGTCATACGGATAAGGTGGCACAAACCTCCTGAAACCCCAGGAGGCAAATCCTGTCCACAAACAAACAGTGGGTCACTGTAAACCAGACAAAAAACATCTTGCTGGGAAGTAAACAGAGGGATTTTCTGGCTAGTTTAGATTGTGCTCAGCCTGCCTCCTGCATGTATCCGTCCGGCTCAACATGCGGCGGGTTCCCAGTCTCTGGGCTGCTCTCAATGGATGATTCACTGCCTGTGCTTTCGCCCGACAGCAGCCGGGTCACCCTCAGGTCTGCTCTCAGCGTCTGCACGTCGTTCCCGATGGCCATCTCGCCAAGGTCGCTGATGATTTGTGCCAGCTCAGCCTGCCCGGCACCGTTCAAGACCTCATCACCCTGGAAACGGGCGGAGGCCTTCTCTTCAGCCTCTTCTCCCAGGGAGTCCTCAGTGATGGAGCCCAGCTTGGGCGCGCTGCGGCTGCGCTCCACGGGCGGTCTGTAGCAGCACTGGCCATTGAGCAGCTTGCGCAGTGGCACCAGTGGCACGGTGCGCTCACCCACCAACTGCTGCTGCTGGTGCCGGGCATCATCACGCCTCTTGAGCCTCTTGAACTCGGCTAATGCCGCTGCTGAAGTCTGGTACAGGAGCAGTGCCATGGCCTTTGCCTTCTCTGGTTTGGACACCAGTACGGCATGGCAGCGCAGCATGACAGCCTTGTGCTTGAGCTCGTGTCTGTAGATCCAGGCGAATATCTTTGGCAGGCGAGGGTCGGCCACACAGTAGGTGACCCGGTGCAGCAGGTACAGGTGACCCGGGCGGCGTGCCCGCTCATCCGAATGCACCATGCGGATCCCCTGCGAGCTGACGGTCAGCTTCATCTTAGTGCCACTCTTGCCCATTTCGCTCTTGGCCCAGATCTTGCTCACGGCCACGTCTGTGCAGCCGTCCCCTTTGGACTGGATGGTGGTGGCATTGCCCAGGTACAGCACCGTGTAGGTGGGGTCCTCACCTGTGATCTTCACCTTCCTCCTCTTGGACTTGAACATGCTGCCCACACGGTGGAGGGCACTCTCCGGACACGACTTGGCAAACGAGGTGAGGGCAGAATAGTTGAGACTCACGGCATAGCCCTTCTGCTTCGACTGCTTATCGTCCTCGATCAGATCAAACTTGTTCTTCTTCCAGGGCAACATTATAGTGGTGCTCAGAAGAACAGTCCTACTGCACCTGAACTCTGCCTAGAAACGGAAAAAGAGGATGCAGAAGCCTAATCCACTACATTCCTGAAGTCTCTGAGCACTTTCACTAAAGTAAGAACTGAAGTGTGTTTCAGCAGTCCTCTCCTCCACACTAAACCTCATCCTCTCACTCCAGACACTGAGAGGAGCGGTGCAGCCGCTCCAGCTTAAATACCGGACTGAACCACCGCACTCCCACGGGGGGGGGGACACGAAGCAAGAGGTAGCAAAACACGACCACTAGAGTGTCTGGGATATTTACTGTTTTTCGTAATATTGTGGTTTCTTTTAATATGTGATTTATAATAATGTGATGGTGCTCATTTATCATGTTTATTATTCCACAAAATAAATCTGCCCCCCAACGTGTTTCTCAGTTCTACTGGTCGATTCATTTAATGCAACTTAGAACAGACTTTAACAACTATCACAGAGAGTCATTTACAGACACAACATTTAAGATTATGAGACAATTTGCATATGAAAGTAACATGTGGGTTCTATGTGATTATTGGTAATCATATTACGGTTTTTTTTTGTTTGTGTTCTATTTGAAAGCTGATGTTTGTCCCTGAGATGTAATAATAATGTATTATTATTATTATTATTATTATTATTATTATTATTATTATTAGAAAAGAAAAGGCAAGTGTAATTCTAGGCATGTAAAATACAAAAAGGCGATCTCTGCTGCCATCTACTGAGGACTATAGGTATCAGCACACTGCTAAAAAAAAAAAAAAAAAGAAGCTACACTATGTGGACAAAAGTACTGGGACACACCTGTTTTCCAGAGTTTCGACAAGGCCGCTTACTTCCAGTGAAGGTCAGTTTTAATGCTTCAGCACACCGAGACATTTTGGACAACGCCATGCTTCCAACTTTGTGAACACAGTTTGGGGAAGACCCTTTTCTATTCCAGCATGACTGTGCCTCAGTGCACAAAGCAAGCTCCATAAAGACATG
>JBBPCZ010000040.1:17721439-17731693 GCA_037974445.1 Brycinus macrolepidotus | reverse complement strand
GGGGCACAGTCATGCTGGAATAGAAAAGGTTCTTCCCCAAACTGTGTCCACAAAGTTGGAAGCATGGCATTGTCCAATGTCTTGGTCTGCTTGATTTTATACACCTGTGGCAATGGGTATGATTGAAACACCTGAATTCAGTCATTAAGAGGTGTGTCCCAATACTTTTGTCTATATAGTGCTGGATGTGAATATCACTACTTACATCAGTATTACTGATCTACTACTGATCTCTACTATGTGCAACAACATACTCCTAATCACCATCTGTGTTATTAGTAATTCATTTAACTGTAAGTTACTTATCTATAGTATTTATACCCTAGCATTTGTGTATTTATCATAGTGTGTTTCATATTGAGTTTTTTCTACAGATTCTTTATTGGATTTATTTAGACTTTATATTTTTTATTGTTCTTGTCTGTGTCTGTGTCTGTGCAGTCATAACATAAGCAATTTCCTCCAGGATCAATGAAGTTTTCTGATTCTGATTCTGATTCTGGACTACAAACTTCACTCCAAGTCATCCTAAAGCTCCTACATGGAGCTCCATCACAGCACAGAGCACAGATCCACTGCTCCAGAGCACAGTGAGGGACTGGATGTCCCTCTTTCGGATCCTTGGCTTTACACTTCATAGCATCACATTCTATAACAATGCTTTCTATAGAGATACAGGCTGTGTGTGCAACGGGAACACCTCAGTGAAGGGTAAAGAAGTGAACAGACACTTTAATTTTAATAAATACTTTAATTTCAGTAACATCACATTAACAATGGATTCAAGGCAGGCTGTTTTGGTGCTTAGCTTCCATAATTGTGCATCATTTTCATTTTTAAACTCAAACAAGTTCTAATATTTTATTAAAAATCTAAATTAACATTTTTCTGAAATGTGACAGAGCTGTGTGAACGTGGAGTTAGGAACCATTCTCTATGAGGACAGAATTTCTTACGACACTTTTTAGTGTGGCACTCTGAACTGTTTTATGAGAGTGTTTATCCTTTTTTGTTTCAGTTTTTTGTCTCTTTTCAGTGCTCATATACAGCAAAACAGCCCCCACGAAAACAAAACGACTTCTCTGAAGTGTATAGAGCTAAACGGTGATAAAAAAGACTGATTTTAAAGTGGTTAAATGGTTGTTATTTTGGTACATGTTAGCATGGAGCGCTCCACGTGACACCATCCTGGTGAGAGGGAGAAGCGTGATCAGAGCTGAGAGTCTGATCTCCGTCAAATCCTGAGGCTGAGTCCTGCTCCAGCATGGGCAAGAAGAAGGGCACGGGTCTCGGGAGATCCCTGATTAAAGAGAGACTCGGGGCAGGCCGGGGAAACAGGAGAACCGACTCGTGGGTACGATAGATCAGGAGGTTTCAGCTGTGTGCTAACCAGCTAACAGAACTTTACTTTAGATCAGACCTCACTGATTGAGTGGAGATCATTTCTAATGCTGATCACATTCTTTCCCTTCTGTGAAAATGCCAAAGAGGTTTTATGCTTCTTGATCTTTGTATGACATTTCATGCTTTTAGACCTTATTTTGATTCCCATACTTGTTTATGTGATGTGATCTACAATTTATGGTACTTTGGGGGCAGCTGGTGGCCTGCTGTTTAGGGAGTTGCCCCTGCGATCAGAAGTTTGTGGGTTCGAACCCCAGGACCACCAGTGGCACCACTGAGGTACCCTTGAGCAAGGTACCGTCCCCATACACTGCTCCCCGTCCACTGCTTCACTTGGTGAATGGGTTAAATACAGAGAAAGAATTTCACACTGTGTGCTGTGCTGTGTTCACATGACTATAAGGGGCCACTTTACTTAAGGTGACTTCAAGAAGAAGAGGTGCTGACATTCTATAAATTAGACAAACAGATGTTTGTAGAACCTACACCCCCAGATAAGGAGTTGTTTTTACTGTGTGTGCTAGAGTAACGGCTATAAAAGAGTCAGTGGTGATACTGACTTTGTTCCATCCTGCAGACTGTGTGCATTCTGTGTGGGATGAGAACCCTCTCTGCAAGGAGAATGAACCACGAACTCGAAACCAACAGAGAGCATTCAGTGTTTCCCCTCCTTTGTTTTGAGTCAAGATTTTTCCTACAACACTTCGTTTCTGAATGTTAGGCTAGTGTAGACCCAGGTCTCGGACGCGTTCAGAAATTCCCATTAGTATTTTTCATGGTTTATATGTTAATGCTAACATCTTCACCCCTATGAAATATCACCACCCAGGATTTCCAGATAAAAAAAATCAGAGGATAAAATGGTTCTAAAATAAACAGCAGCTAGACAAAACTACACTTCCAGAAAGGAAACTAATTCTACTATTAGGTTTATGGATTTATTCTGTTCTTGTAAAATCATCTGAAGTGCCCAGACATGTTGCTGTCAGTGTATTTGTTGTATACCATGAGTAAAGTGCACAAAATAGACAAAACATTAAACTACTTGGCAATAAGGACACACGTATTTAACAGGCATGTTGTACATGTATAGTTGATGTAAGGCCAGCACTAAGTAAGGGAAACTGTGGACAGTGGCTCTGAAATGCCGTTTTTTTGGAGAACATACTTATTTAAAAAAAAAAAAAAAAAAACTGAATACTTTTTAAGTTAAGCTGTTTGCAGTAGTACGACTTCATACTTCACATTAAGTTCACAGGTGGAAGAAAACTTTTCAAACACGACACTTTAATATTTAATAAAGTCTCAGCACTGGTTGCCATGCTGTTACTTAACCAAATTGTCCAGTAATTTACTGTTTTATCTGTCAAGTTGTGTTTTCACTGTATGTACATTTTATACTATGTTGTTTTCCTTTGTGTATGTGCGATATATACTGTAATGTATTTTTCCATGATGATTATTTTGTTCTCCAGCTTCACACTAGTGAGTTAAATGATGGATATGACTGGGGTCGCCTGAATCTTCAGTCGGTCACGGAGCAGAGCTCTTTGGATGATTTCCTGGCCACAGCTGAACTCGCAGGAACTGAATTTGTCGCAGGTAGGTTTACATCCTTAAAACCCAACATGATTAGGTTAAGTTGCTTGATGAACCACAGAGTCTCATGGCTGTTGTGTGTTAAAATTTTGCAGAAAAGCTGAACATCAAGTTTGTCCCCGCTGAAGCTAGAGCTGGCTTACTAACAGCTGAGGAGTCCAAAAGACTGAAGAAACTACATGAAGAAAACAAACAGTTCCTCCGTATCCCTCGAAGGTATGCTGTAGTAGTGATCATTTTTAGATTTGGAGAGTAGTTGCATATACATAGGGGTGGGAAATTTTGATAGTATTTTACTGTATAGCACATATTTACTGTAAGGAGAGCCTCTACATGCTTTTCTGTGAATATTGTGGATATAATCAGTGCTTAAAGTTTCACGTTTCCATGTTTCATTACAGAGTGTATTTTCGTCATATTCCCCAGCTGTGCTTGTACATTAGGATTATATATAGCCTGATACAGTTATTCTAACACTGTAAGTGTAAACCTGTGTTGTTCTGATTCAGTCTGAGAATCCCTTTTGTTTTTTTTGCTTTTGCTTTTCATTCAGACCTCACTGGGATGAGAATACAAGCCCTGAGGTCCTCCAGCAAGCTGAAAGAGACAGCTTCCTGACATGGAGACGAGAACTGGCAAAGTAAGTGAATACATTTTCTTTATACATATGGGTATCACTCACATATTACTTGTCTTTGTTATTTTTTGTGATGTATTTACAGGGGAGTTCCACTGATTTTTCAAAATTTCTGCCAACAAAAAGAAAGTCATCCAAAGTAGATTGATGTGAAAAAATAATTGCAGAAAAAATAACTGACTCTGATTTGGTGGGAGAAATCAGGGGTCATGATGTCTGCAACCCAAACAGCCATTTTAATAACTAACCAAAACAACCAGTGAACCTTCCAAACCAGTGTCTTCTGAGTTTTGTATATAATGTTGATCATAGTAAAATAGTGGTAAATCTAAGGCAGGTGAGTTCTCTGTTTTGCTTTATAATCTTATATGTACCTCTCTGTCATGGCTGGATTTGAGGAAGTACTTTTTAGTCCAAAACTTTATCTCAGTACAGTTGTAAAACAGTTTCTTATGTGTTGTAGGCAGTGTATTCATAACTATTTAATGTAATAAATTAGTGAGAGTTTTTAGAGGCGTTACTTTCTGTTCACATCTGATTCGTGTCACCACAGCTGTAAACAGTTTTGACCTGGTAGAGTTCTCGAGAGCGAACTGTTTTTAAAAGTTTGCAGAATACCCATTCACATCTGTCCTCCTAGTTGTTCCAATTGTGTATGTTTGTTTTTAAATCATTTGTGCTAAATTAGGTTGGAGGAGGAGCAGAAGTTGATTCTTACACCTTTTGAGAGGAACCTGGATTTTTGGAGACAGCTCTGGAGAGTCATTGAGAGAAGGTACTTCAGCTGAGATTGGTTTATGTTGTCATGCCTGAATGTTGAGACAGATGCTGTCCTGCTTATGAAGTTTTGGTTAAGTGTTTTAATTCTTTTTCCACTAGTGATGTTGTGGTTCAGATTGTTGATGCCAGAAACCCCTTACTGTTCCGCTGTCCAGATTTAGTAAGTAAATAGAATTAAATTTTACTGGATTTTTTAAGTATTCTTGAGGTTTCCTTCAACGTACACAATTGCTTTTCAGGAGAATTACGTTAAAGAGGTGTCCAGTCACAAGGTGAACATGCTGCTTTTGAACAAAGCGGATCTACTCACAAGAGAGCAGCGGCAGGCCTGGGCCAGGTACTTCCAGAAAGAAGGCATCAGAGCAGTGTTCTGGTCCGCCCTGGCTGAGGCACAGCGACTGGAGGCTGAGGAAAAGGTGAGAACCTTGTGATGCATTTTAAGTAGTACATATTAACTATGAAAACAGAGTGGTAATTAACTCCTGCTTAATTTTAAAGGGAGAAGATGCAGGGGAAAATGAAGAGCTGAGCGATACAGAAAGTAAGGAGGCCACTGAGATGACGTCATCCAGCCACGGTGCAACCGAAGAAACCCCTGAAACGAGTACAGAGGAAAAGTTGGGTGAAGCTGTTAATGATAGTAAGGCTGATGATAGTGAGGAAGATGAAGAGAGCACATCAGAAAGGTTGGAGGAATGTCATTCGGAAGTAGACTGGCAGACCTGCTCAGAGGCATCTGGAGATGAACAAGAGGAAGAGGAGTGCAAAGATTTTCCAGATAATTCCTTTTGTAACTCAAGCCGTTTGTTGCACAAAGACGAACTGCTAGAAATGTTTAAATCTGCACATTCTGGACCCAAACACAAGGAGGGCCAACTCACAGTGGGACTGGTGAGCTTGCATTAATAGGGATCTACACACAGCCGGTATTGCTTTTGTTTGTCAGCCTGAGATGATACCATTTATCTCTGTTTAAGGTGGGTTATCCTAATGTTGGCAAAAGTTCCACCATCAACACCATCTTCAGGAATAAGAAAGTCTCTGTGTCAGCGACCCCTGGACACACAAAGCACTTTCAGGTATTTATTTATTTCTATTTTTTTACTGAAATCATTTCAGATTTCTTTATAGTAATTGTGATAGGAGCTAGGTGATGTCTACATCACTTGTACAGCCATTTTATTTATTATTCACAACTGGTGATAAGTGCAGGCCAATATTCATTAAAAGGTGCGAGACTTGATGGACTGATCTCAAGCTTGATAAATGTTAACTGTATCTGTCTATCTATGTATGTGTATATATATGTATACACACAAATAACAGTGAGTTTGGACAAGTATTCTAAGCTCTGTTGTAAGCTGATTGTATCAGTTGCGGTGTTTTGCAGACCTTGTTTGTTGAAGCTGGTCTCTGCCTGTGTGACTGCCCTGGCCTGGTCATGCCTTCCTTTGTGTCCACAAAAGCTGAGATGATCTGCAGTGGAATTCTCCCCATCGACCAGATGCGAGACCACGTCCCAGCTATTTCTCTCATATCCTCTCGACATGCAGCTGCTTTCAGCAACAAGAATTGCTGAAATGCTTTATTACGTTCGCCGCATAACCATCTGAGCAGCCCCAGTTTGAAACATAACCTATACAGTCAGGTCCATAAATATTTAGACATCAACATCGTTCAAATTATTTTAGCTCTGTACCACAGCATGTTGACCCAGTTGTATAGCAATCGCAATTTGGCCCTTGTCGGAGAGTTCCGATTCTAATGTTTGCCTATTTTTCCTGCTTCCAACACATCAACTTCAAGAACTGACTGTTCCCTCGCTGCCTGAAATATTCCACCCCTTGACCGATGCCACTGTAGCCATGTAATCAGGATTATTCACTTCACCTGTCAGTGGTTTTAATGTTGTGGTTGATTGTTGAAAACTAGAAACAGGAAGGCCAGATTAATGTTTGCCAAAAACATTGTACAGTTCTGGAAGAACTTTTTATGGACAGATGAGAGAAATATCGGCTCTTACCAGAAAGATGGGAAGAGAAGATTATAGAGAAGGGAAGGAACTACTCATGATCCAGAGCATACCACCTCATCTATCAAGCATTGTGTTAGACCATGGACATGTGGCTGCCATTGGTACTGGTTCTCGTGTATTTTTTGGTGTGAGTGCTGTCGAAAGCAGCAGGAAGAATTCTGAAGTGTCTAGGGCTTTATTATCTGTTCAGATTTAGCCAAATGCTTCCACACTCATTGGACAGTACTTCACAGTACCAAGACTTTTTGTGCTGTGTAATGTACTGTGATAGTTGAATCAATAACCTGGCCTCAATCCACTTGAGCATTTCACTTACTGAAGGCAAACCTGAGGGTACAATGCCCCAAGAACAAGCAATAGCTTAAGACAGCTTCCATAAAGGTCCAGTGTCTGGTGAGGTCTATGAGTTCCAGACTTGGTGCAAAGGATTTGTAACCAAATATTTTAAAAAGAATGAAAATTTAAATTGATTATTAGTTTGCATGAATACCAACTAATAGAGCTGTATGAATATAGTTGTAATTCCCAGACTATTTGCTTTGGATGTAAATACTTGACTGTAAGATCAGAGTACTTGCTTATAGATTACAGTGTGTGTTTAGAATGATGTCAAAATGAAACCCTTAACCTAAATACGTTTGTCAGACAATTCCAAGAGCTGTGCTGGAGGGAACTTATGGGATAAATATCATTAGACCAAGAGAAGACGAAGACCCTGATCGCCCACCCACCTCAGAGGAGTTGTTAATGGCTTATGGATGTAAGCTTCCAAGTGTTATGCCAAAGCTCACAGCAATATCATGACTTAACTGTACTGTGATCTAATTTAACATGGAAATTTTTAATGTTCTCTTCAGATATGAGGGGCTTCATGACAGCACACGGTCAGCCAGACCAGTCCAGATCAGCCCGCTATATTCTGAAAGATTACGTTAGTGTAAGTATTTGCTGCATTTGCTGTTTTTCCAGCTTGTGAACACCATATGCTTAAAATGAAGTTGCAAGATGTTCATTGTACTCGTATATTTGTCTGTTGCACCTTCGCAGGGAAAATTGCTCTATTGTCACCCTCCCTCCCACATCAGTGCTAAAGACTTCCAGCCCCAGCACTTGAAGTTTGCAAAGCGAACTGTTCAGGGCGATCTTTCCACTTGTGTCGCCGGTTCTTTCAAAGTCAAACGGATTGAAAACACTGTTGATAAAAACTTCTTTCATCAGGTGAGACCCCACTGTCTGTATTTTTTTTGAGCCCTGTTAAAAAATTCTTTAGCATTCCTTTCCTTTCTTCCTAAATCTTGACAAAACTTCCTATGCTCTTCATGTTTCCTAGGAAAATGTGCGGGCGCTGACCAAGGGAGTGCAGACGGTCATGGGCTACAGGCCTGGCAGCGGCCCTGTGGGACGGGGAAAAGCCGTCTCGGACCAGCAAGCTGGGAAGCCCTGGAAAAAGCATGGCAACAGGAACAAGAAGGAGAAAGTGAGAAGACTCAACAAGCACCTGGACGCCTGAATGCTGCCAGCATTAATTTGGGACAGTTACAAAGGACATGGACGGCTCAGTTTTTCTATAAATCTGATCATGGCTGCTGATCATTCCACATAAAAGCAGTAATCTGCATGATAATTACTTTTGTTTGATAATCCAATAGGATTATCGGTTTAAAAGTATTTTGACTCAGATGAAGACAGTCTTTCATAGTACATCTAACATTAGACTGGCTTTGTAATAAATTAAGCCTTTATCGATATACCTAAAATGTTATTTTCTTGAGTGAATGGACTATATATCCTAAATACATTTTACACAAACTTAGACATTTAACCAGTGCCAGTGTTGTGTCCAGATAGCATTTCTCCACATCCTTTGGATCATCATTTTTGCAAGGCTCAGTAGACTGCATACAGTAATAGAAGACTGCTGCTGAAGCTCATGGTTTAGAGCAGCGAAGCAGGAGGTCCTGTGGGTCCATGATCTTGACACATGTCTGTCGTTCACTGCTTCAAATGACAGAAAAAAAAACCAACTGAAAACGGCACACGGTGTAATGTTGGTCCAAAGACCTCAAAACCAGACCCTCTGTCACAAATACATCTCTCCTGACATTGAGTTACATTAGTCAAAGGATGCTGTGGTATTTTAGAGCATCGGTCTCATTATGAGGGAACAAAAAATGTAGTAATAAAGTATGGGTGGATCTTCCAGTTCTGAACATCGGTCCTCATAAGAAAACTCCTTTGAAAAAGTGTTTTGTGTTTAAAGTAATCAGCGTATCTGATAATGAAATGTGCCTTTGATGCTGAAAAAGGATGCAAGATTTGATAAGGTGGGGTGCTGGATGGAGTATAACTATAGGTCATATATAACTGGTGACACTAATCAGTTTGTTATGCAAAGGCTACCAAATATATGTGCACATTTTTTGGGCTTTACTGTTAAAATATAAAATGTAAAGTATACACATGTTTAAAAGTACGTATACTGGTCTTGGGATATTACTGGTATTCGTATAGAAGAGAAGTGAATGTACTGGTGTTATCACCCATCCCAATGAGAACAGCAATCATTCTCCTCCTGAGTTCACCTGAGGAGACACGTGACTCCTTTCACGAGCTACATGAACATTCACGTGACCCCACCACATCCTGTATGTTCTCCAGCAGGTTCTCCTGCCGGTTTTTTTTTTTATTTCCTTCAGCGCTCTCTCCGATATGTCAGCGTTGCTTCTGGACAGTGATGGATGCAGCAGATTTTCTGGACGCTCTGCACTGGTGGGAAGAGCCATCAGGCTGTTTTTTTGCTGCACACAGCGGCTGCTCCTCAGCAGTGCTGGGTTTCTGTTCAGTGTTGCTGCTGGTGCTGTCCAGCCTCTTGTAAGTATCTCGGGGCGGTTGGCACACTTACACTATGTGGACAAAAGTATTGGGACACATCTGTTTTTCAGGGCTCCTTGTGTCCAGTGAAGGATGATCTTAATGCTTCAGCATACCAAGACATTTTGTACAACAGCATGCTTCCAACTTTGTGGACGCAGTTTAGGGAAGGCCTTTTTCTATTCCAGCATGACTGTGCCCCAGTGCACAAAGAAAGACATGGTTGGAGGAGTTTGGTGTGGAAGAACTTGCCTGGCCCACACAGAGCCCTGACCTCAACCCCATCCAACACCTTTGGGATGAACTGGAACAAAGAAACACTCCAAAATCTTGTGGAAAGCATTCGAAGAGGAGTGGAAGCTGTTATAGCTGCGAATAGGGGGACAAACTCCGTATTAAAGTCTATGTATTTGAATGCATTGTCTTTAACGTCTCTGTTCGTGTGATGGTCAGGCGTCCCAATACTATTGTCCATATATTGTATCGGTGTTTAGGTTCCTGTTCTAGACTAATGTGTATTTCACCTGATAGTGATTAGTTACATGTACTCAAGCCCTATTATGAAAGATTTTTAAAATTATATTAGTTTTACTTAAATGTATTTGTGAGGAAGGCAATCAACTTTTTTTCAACATTTAAATGCTTAATTCTGTGTTTACATTAACTAAAGGTAAAGGTAAAAGCAACTGTACATCTTCTGATCCTTACTGTGTTTTGCACTCAAGAGTCTAACACAGAGATGATGGAGCATAATAATCCTCACTTTCTCTGTGGACAGGTGCTTAATGTGCCAAGTTCTACCTGATTTACTCAGCAGGTTGTGTAGTAATAAGATAATCTAAACTATGTGTTCATGTAGGGTTTTTTTTTTTTTTTTTTTTTTTTTCACTCCCTGAGGTTGGGTTCTTGTCTGAGTTTTGATGTTTTT
>JBBPCZ010000040.1:17680841-17694210 GCA_037974445.1 Brycinus macrolepidotus | reverse complement strand
TCGTGCTCGAGGGCGCCCGGGATGCGGACCGCGCCGTACCTTGGACCCCGTTAATAACTGCTTGCAGTTCTAGTTATAGGCTGAGTTTATTGTTATACTCTGGTTTTCATTTTTCCTTTCTGAAGACCTCGCTTTTGCTACACTGTGGGGAATAAATTGACATTCCTAATGCCTAAAAACAAGGGGTAAATATGAAGAGGTTATTGTGTAGCTACATTAAATGTATGATAGAATTTATTCAAAAAACTGCAATAGTGCAGTTCTTATTTGCAAATTAAAATTTGATGCGTATAAACTACAGTAAGCTGTGTCTGTGTCTGTGTCTGTGTCTGTACAAACACTAGGATGAATTCAAGCGTTGGTTCCGGGCTAAGGTGCGGGTGATGCTTGCCCCAGGGAGGAACCCTTACACCAGCCTGGACTCTCAGACCACCACCCCCATGGCCAATGGCCACACAACTCACCCCTCTGACATCCCAGCTGAGGGGTTCATCAGGAAATATGCTGAGTACCAGCCTGAACAAGTACATGCACACCACTTTTCCCACTCTTTCACATACACAATTTTTTCTTTTTTTCACAAAGACTTGCCCATATCCTCATGGGAGTTCTATAGGAAATACAGGAAGTACTAGTGTCTGTGCATCACACCCTTTACACAGACTGCCTGAGGTATTAGAAATATGCACAGTACTAGTCTGTGCAGGTAGCACCCACCCACACTGAAACATGTCTACCATTGTTTTTCAAAAAACTGCAAGGGCCATAAAATCATAAAATCTTTTTAACTCTAGTACTTTGCTGAGTAACTGCTGAGTTATAAGCGTCTGTTTTGTTTTTCTTCTTCTCCTTTTCAGATCCGGTATTTCACACTCCATAGCACAAAGTATTACTGGAATGACGCAATCCAGAACTTTGAAGTGTTAACGTAAGCAACCTGCTTTTCGATTCTGCGTTTATATATTGAGTGATTTTTGAAGTGTTAAATGTAGTGCAGGATGTCTGTGAGGAGGCTGCGGTGTCTGGCCTGTGTTAATTCTGCTGTGTTCCGCTGAGGACAGGGGTCTGGAGGATCTGGGGGTGCGAAGTTCTGGCATCCACTTGGAGCACAGTGACGGCCTAAGCCGAGACCAGCAGGAATACAGGTAACTCCCTTCTACTGCTGTTTGAGATGCACATCCAACTGTTCAGAATTACTGCGTACCCCTACTGCTGCAGCGTGCCTTCCCCCAGTATATTCTGTTCAGTTTGGCTCAAAAAGCAGCACAAATTTTCGCTGTGCACAAAACACTGCTACTGTTTTAAACCCCCTAACGGATATTCTTACCCTACATTAGTGTTACCTGTCTTGATACTGCACTTTTTTTCCACATTTAAGTGTGTTTCCCAGCTCTAGCATGTTTACTTCAGCACAGGAAGGGTTTGATAATTAGCTTATTAGTGGAATCAAGTACACTGGAGCAGGAAAAATGACAAACTGTGCAATACAAGGCTGGGAGACACTGCCCTGTGTAAGCAGTCCTTCCTATGAATAAGCCAGTTTTCTCAGAGAGCAGAGGAATATATATTGAAAAATACATGCAGAAGACACACCACTTTGCTGGTCAGTGGTCACTGTCCTCTGGGAAGCGGAGACACCTTAAACATGATCTTGGTGCTCATGTTTTTGAACTGTTGGGGAAAGTCTTTTTAACCAGTTAGAGAGGGCATTTGTGACTCAGTAGGAGATCTGGCCACCTCACCCAATAAGGATCTAGTGTGCTTTTCCTCTGGTGACCTCCATTAATCCGACCTATATAACCCAGACTAGCTTGAAACCTGACTGGATTAAACCAGCGTGAGTGTGTGTCTGCATGTGGGGAAAGTTGGGCATGTAGGTGCATGTGTGAAAGCATGGCTCAAAAACTCACACACAACTTTTTAAAAGTATTTTTAGTTCTTCTGCAATTAAATATTTTATCTTTTTTGGAAAAAGTTTCAGCATTTAGGTAGCAGAACTGTTTGAGCAGTAGTTTTATATCAGCTCTCTGACCGAAAGAATGTTTCAGTTTTAACCATCAGGAGTTAATTATGGCCCTGTTCACACCTAGCATTACTGTACATCCTGAGTGACAGGTGACATGCGTCATTAGAGGACGGTGCTAAGTACAGGTGTGAACAGTTTCCAGCACATTGTTGGAGACATATTGGGATAAAATCCTTCCTATTGAGGGAGTCGGGGACACATGACCGCATAACATTTGTGGTGTTAATGCCTCACTGTCCACATATGATCCGGTGGATTTTAATACCAAGGGAGAACAAAGCCTCTGATCCCCTGTGTGATGGTATACAAAGGAGCAAAGGGGAAAATTGTCAGAGTAAAGCTACTTTACCTATGAAGTCGATGGTTCATAGATGCTCTCATTTTTCTCTTCACCCCACTTGACCCCATTTTTTCCTGGACTCTGCTATTAGAGCTCAGGTGTTTGTGCACTGTGTGTCCTCGTTTGTATATAATTTGGTTTTGGTTTTTGTTCTTGCAGGAGATTATTTTTTGGCGTGAATGAAATTGCTGTGAAAGTGCCTTCCCTTTTCAAGCTGCTAATCAAGGAGGTAAGACAGTCAGATTCTGTTACAGCTGCTGAGTTTAATGTGTAATCTGAACAAGCGTGAACTTACACCCATAGATTGTCTTCTATTAACCTCTTCTCTTGAAAGTCTAAACCATAGCAGTGGAACTGTAAAAACCTAACTGTAGTTAGATTTTATGTGGGGATTTTGATTATGAAACTCCCAAGGTAAGCATAATGGTGAAATGGTGTGTATGTTACAGTTAAATATTAAATGGGGCATGTTCTCTGTGTGTGAGTATGTGTGGTTTTCCATGCATAATAAATTTGGTGTACCGACAATCTATACGTTGAATAGACACTCCCATCTCAGTCGTTTATGAGGTAACATATGAAACTAATCCTTTCCAAAAAGTACTTTGTCTGCTTTGTCTTGATTTTTTTGTTACTCCATGTTTATTGCTCAATGTTGCCACCTCTGTTATTGTTCCTCTTTCTTCTTCTTTTTCACACTTACCTTCTTAAACTGTCGTACTTCTTTCTCTGTTTTCTCTCACTTGTTCTGTTTTTCATTTTTTCATCTTTTCAGGTCCTCAACCCCTTTTACATCTTCCAGCTCTTCAGTGTTATTCTATGGAGTGCCGACGAGTACTACTACTACGCCATGGCTATAGTGTTAATGTCGGTCATATCGATAGCTACCTCTCTCTATACCATCAAAAAGGTGAGTAGGGCCTTTTAACCTCTCTCACAGGAGAGATCCAGTCGAAAGGAAGAGCTAAAGTAGGTCATCGTCTAATGAAAAATAATTGAGACCAATCATAGTCAGCGGTAAAGATGGCTGCAGTCTCTATAGTCGTCGACACGACAACCAAAGTCACTAAGCAACACCTAGAATGGAAGAATTGTTTCACTGCTCGCTCACCTGATGACATACAGTATCTTCAGATAAAATGGACTAAATTAATCAGTGTCTTTGAGAGAAATTGCACTGAATTCAGCGAAGGAATAATATTGATATCTAGTATAGATCAAATTCTAATTAATCTAAAATTTTAACTACAAAACTGAAACTCATGTCTCATGTTTTTGTGACTATGGCATGCTGGTGTTTCGGTCATATTAGAAATTAAAAAACAAACAAAAAAAAACGAAAATTGTGATTCTGTTGTCAAAAATGGTTAATGTACACTGATCAGCCATAAGATTAAAACCTCTGATGGATGAAGGGAATAACACTGATCATTCTGTTACAGTGACACCTATTGAGGGTTGTGATGCATGAGAGAGCAAGTGAACAGTCTGTTGATGTGTTGGAAACAGAAAAAATGGGCAAATATAAGGGTGTGAGTGACTTTGACAAAGCCTAGATTGTGATGGCCGGACATCAGGAGTAAAAGTTCTGGCTACGATAGAAAGGTGGCATTGCAGCTTGCTGCCTATTGCCCTGCTTAGCTACAATGGGCATGTGAGCATCAGAAGTGGACCATGGTGCAATGGAAGAAAGTGGCCTGGTCTACCTGGAAAAGAGATGGCACAAAAATGCACAATGAGAAGAGCGCAAGCCGGCTGAGGCACTGTGATGCTCTGGACAATGTTATGCTGAGAAACCTTGTGTCCTGGAGTTCATGTGGATGTTACATTCACATGTACCACCTAACTAAACATTGTTACAAACTAAGTACACCCCTCTATTGCAACTGTACTCCCTAATGGCATCAGCGTCTTTCATCAGGATAATGTACTCTGCCACATTGTTCAGGAATGATTTTAGGTACATGATATAGAGTTGATACAAGGACGTCTCAGTCCAGTTGAGCATCTATGGGATGTGCTGGGCAGACTAGTCTGATCCATGGAGGGCCTACCACACGACTTACAGAACTTAAAGCAGCTACTGCTACTATCTTGGTGCCACAGCACACCTTCAGAGGTCTAATGGAATCCATTATTCAGTGAATCAGAGATGTAGCACAAAGGGGACCTACGCAATATTAGGCAAGTTGTTTTAATGTTATGGCTGTTTGATACGTAGTCCAACAAGTACATGCTTACATAATTCAAGTTTAGCAGTGCTTTTACTAAAATAAAATATTTAAAATGCAGTGGTATAAATCAGTATTCATGAGCACCTATCAAGTAGTTACATTAAATAGAGTTACTGTTGGCTAATACTTGAGAAGGAAAAAGGGTTATCCATGGGCGGCGGAAGCATTTTTAATGTGGGGGGGGGGGGGGGGGAACCAGCGCTCTATGTCTCGGTTGTTGTCTGGGGGTGGGGGGTGCGCACAAAGCTCTACGTCAGAGCTGACAATTATACTTGTGTGTGTGTAGTGTTTGCTTAGAGGTGTAGATGTTTATGTTTGGCTAATTTGTGTTCCTTTTTGTAGCAATACGTCATGTTACACGACATGGTGGCTACCCACAGTATTGTTCGTGTATCAGTCTGCAGAGCCAATAACGGTATGTTTTTAGCCACATTTGAACAATTTGTTTATATCAGATCTGTACAGTAAAAACAAAAAGAACCTGTTGTATATAGTGTGTGTGTGTGTGTGCCTGGAGCCCTGAGGGCAGTACTGCAAGGCTGGATTACCTGCCTGAAGGGCATCTGGCGCAGTGGTCTCTGCCATGATGAGTCAGCATTCTGTCTGCTGTGCACAGGAGCGTGGTAAACGAGAGAACTGCTGAGCCAGTCTGGGGTACTGATGCACATACTCTCTCTTTCTTTTACCCCCCTTTTCTCTGTTACTCTCTCTTTCCTTCTTATCTGTACTCACACAGAGATTGAAGAAGCGATGTCCACAGACCTGGTACCTGGTGACGTCATGGTCATTCCCAGCAACGGGACTATCATGCCCTGTGACGCAGTGTTGATTAGTGGAACCTGCATTGTCAATGAGAGCATGTTAACAGGTTACTGGCATCTTATTATGGCCTCACCAGCAGGGATGAAGGACTTAAGAGCTGAATCATATATGTAGTATTAATTCTGATTTACTCTTATCAAAGACCATTCCTGTCCACTGTTATTTCTTTATATTTGTTCTTTTCTGTTCAGAGTGTTGCAGTCTAGTGAATACCTGTGGTGTTGGCAAACCGAAATTTCATGAATTGTTTTAGGGACACAGTGATCTAACAAAAACATACCACATAAAACAACATATAAATTAAGAAACTAAGTCTTCAAAAATGTAAAATGTCATATTTCTCTCTTCCTCACTCATTAGGTGAGAGCGTACCTGTCACTAAGACTAACTTGCCCAACCCCCCACCGGGTGAGAAGGAGGCAGAAGATGACCAGGTGTATAGCATGGAGGAGCATAAGAGACACACTCTGTTCTGTGGCACCAACGTCATCCAGACCCGCTTCTACTCAGGAGAACTGGTCAAAGCTGTGGTGGTCAGGACCGGTGAGTGGCTATAGAAGTAAACTGGACATGGGAAATTGTTCTACCAACTCGTTACAAAATTTGAATGTAAACTGAGCTACACTTAAAAGGAATTTAAAAGGCCTTCAGCTTCAGTGGATATTTGTTTCCAGGTATTTGGGGCAATTGTAATAGTGCACTCATTTGGCTTATTTTCCCTGTTCTGTGTCCAACAAAGGAATGTATTGTATTTTTCCTTTGCTACAACTCCAGCAGCTTCATCCACTAGCTGTGTTATTGTAACCCAGTCCCAGACTGTTGTTCCTTGACCTAATGTGAGTAGTCTTGCTGAGTAGGTTTAAAACATTGCTCTAGATATGTTTAACTGAACTTCAGTACTGAAATCACCCTATGTTGTTGATCCTAGCCCACTGCTCTTTCAGCCTGTTTTGAGCCATCAATTCTAATACTTGATACAGCTGATAATAATGCAAAACTGGCTTATGTTACTATGTTTAAATTTGTACATCGAATTGGTTGCAGGAGTTTAACAGTGAAGCAATCAACCATAGTATGCATAGCTACATGTAGAGTCTTACATATACCCTTTCTTTCCTCCAGGGTTCAGTACAGCCAAGGGCCAACTGGTTCGTTCAATCCTGTACCCTAAGCCCACAGACTTTAAGCTGTACAGGGATGCCTACATGTTTCTGCTCTGTCTGGTGGCAGTAGCTGGCATTGGCTTCATCTACTCGATTGTACTGAGCATTATGCACGAGGTAGTACATTGTCCTACACATCAGTATAGTAAACTGAATAGAGCAACAATCTTTAATGTGTACATTGTGAAAACTAAAACCCAAAAAACAGTCTGGTTTTTAAACTTTTACAATAATCGTTTACTTCATCTCAAACTTCATGCTTCCGAAGGTTCCAGCTAAGACCATCATCATTGAGTCTCTGGACATAATCACCATCACAGTCCCACCTGCACTGCCTGCAGCCATGACAGCAGGCATTGTGTATGCCCAGCGGCGCCTCAAGAGACTTGGCATCTTCTGCATCAGCCCACAGCGGATCAACATCTGTGGCCAGCTCAATTTGATCTGCTTTGACAAGGTAAGCTTCGATATCCTCAACATACAACAGGGTATCGAATTGTTCATGGTTTGATATCACACCAAAATGAAGTCATTTGCACACATGCAATGTAATGTCAGATAAATAATTTTAGAATATTTAAACAATAAATGTATTATAAAACATAACTTTTATTAATGACTTTTCAAAATGCTACATATTTTTGTACAACCCTGTGCATGTACACTGTCTTCAAAGTAAATGTATATGAAAAATGAGTACTGTGCAATGCAGAAAAGAATGCAACCACTTGCCTTCTCACTTTTATGGACTGTGGCAGCAGTATTTGTGCTGACACTCTTCATTCTATTATGCCATATGCCTGATTTACTTTAATTGCAGAATTGTGTGCTCATGACACCAGGGACTTATTGAACAGCCCTACCTAATACTGTCTCACCTTCACTCAAAGTGTGAATGTGTAACTCTGTCTTTCCCCTGCAGACGGGCACACTCACGGAGGACGGTCTGGATCTGTGGGGCGTGCAGAGAGTGGAGAATGGAAGGTGGGCATCATTGTTCTCATATAAGTAATAAGCATGGTTTTATGTTTCTTTCACCTGTTCAAACAGGTTCTACACACAGGTTAAAGCACAGCTTCATTTAAGTTACTCCTTTGCACACGTGTTTGTGAAACCTACCTATGGCCTACTGATGTTTTCTTTGTACAGTCATAATGATTCCGGCCTTTCTCTTGCCCTCTAGTTTCCATCACACAGAGGAGAATGCCTACAAAGAAAGTCTGGTGAAGTCTCACTTTGTTGCCTGTATGGCCACCTGTCACTCTCTCACCAAGATCGAAGGCCAGCTGTCCGGAGACCCTCTGGACCTGAAGATGTTTGAGGCCACTGGCTGGGTTTGTACCTCATCGCTCCTATCTCCTGTTGCCATATTCCTCCTGGGTCAAAGACAGTTCTTGACAAGTGAAGAGTCTGGACCAGCCCATATGTTGGCCACTTTAACTTTCGGTCATGAATCATGTGATTTGAACTTTTGTAGCAGTAACGTTTCTAAAAAAAGAATTCTCCTTAGTCATTTCTGTGGTATTCTGTCAGATGTTCCAAATGATTATGTAGTTAGTGATTCACTTCAACAGTAAGTGAAGTAACAAAGAAAAATTTGCAAATGCAAAGCCCCCAGCATTCTCAAATCCTGCATGTAGTCAGACGTGTGGTTTTAATTCACTGAACCTGTTGTTCAACCTGATTTCCAGTAAACTGTACCTTGTATGTGTCTCAGATCCTAGAGGAGGCCACAGAAGAGGAGACTTCACTCCATAATCCCATCATGCCCACTGTAGTGCGGCCACCCAAGCAGCTTCTTCCAGAGCCAGCAATGTCACCAGAGCAGGACATGGTGCGTTTGTCTTTCTCCTCTGTACACTTCATGAGAATAATTCATTAGGACCATTTTCTAGCTACTGCATTTTTAGAAATGATTGCATTGATCAGCTGAATCAGTCACTGACATTCCTTCTTCTCACTGTTTGGGGTTGTGTTACAGGAGCTGTATGAACTGTCGGTGAGTAATTGAGTCACCATCTAAATTCTGTATCTGGGTAAGAATGTGGAGGAGCTTGTCTTAATTTTGGGTGTTGCAGGCATCCCACGAAATTGGAATTGTGCGGCAGTTTCCTTTCTCCTCTGCTTTGCAAAGAATGAGTGTGGTCGCCCGGCTGCTAGGCGAAAAACGGATGGATGCTTACCTCAAGGGGGCGCCAGAAGTGGTGGCAAGTCTATGCAAAAAAGAGACAGGTTGGTTTACAAATTGGCTACATTTGTGAAGCTGATAGCAGTACAGTTTCATTTAAGTCCATGTAATTGTGCCCCGCTCAAGTTGGTGCTTGCTCAAACCTCATCCCACTCATTGTTCCACAGTACCACAGGACTTTGCAGAGGTACTTGAAGAGTACACCAAGCAGGGTTTCCGTGTCATTGCCCTGGCACACAGACGCTTGGAGTCAAAACTCACCTGGCATAAAGTACAGAACATCAGCAGGTTCGCCCTATACTTCCTCTCTGTACTGCATAAGTACTGTGCGGGCCTCCCACTCAATGAGCGTGCTTTACTACCTCCGTCTGTATGAGCTGCTATTGCTTGAGCGTGTTCAGGGTCTTTGACTGTGGTGGTTCTTCACCTTTCAGATCTTAAAAAAAAATTCAAACTGATTACCATTTACAATTCAAAAATATAAGAGGTACAATGTTTTACAGTGTAAAAATGCTCCTGGAGGTTATAGTAGTATTTAAAAGATGTCTGCTAATTGTTTTTTATTCTCTTATGTTCCAGAATGGTCAGGCTCTTTGCACATTTATGTATTTGCTGTATTTAAAAATTATTCTGCATTTGCATAATTTATACTGTTTGTGGTTAGAGATGTATACCCCTACAAAGATCTTCTACTAATGACATAGTTGGTTTTAGCTGTATTGATGTGCAGTGATTTGAATCCATAGAGATCATATAGAGACCAACATGGAGTTCCTGGGGCTGATTATCATGCAGAACAAGCTGAAGGCTGAGACTCCAGGAGTGCTAGAGGACCTCAGACGGGCCAATATCCGCACAGTCATGGTCACAGGTACTGAAAAAAACAGCAGAAGATGGCTCCCTCACCTACATATATTGTCAAAATTAACCTCTTACCAGTGTGTGGCCCTGAGCAAGCTGTAAAGCAACGGGCCAGGATCTGTTTTGAGCATGTGGAATCAAGCAGTTTAATGGCACTCTCACTGGATTCATTAGGTATTCTTGGAATCCCAGTTAATAAAGGCCTCAGCTCTGGCTTACCGACAAAGAGCTCCAAAGTTTAGCTAAGGCTCAATGCACGATTGTGAGTGAAATCACACTAGATTGAGCTGTAACCTGTATATTACTCACAGTGTGTCATGAGGTACGGGAAGGGCCTGCCAGCAGGGTCTGACCTCTCTACTTTGCACAGGTGACAATATGCTGACCGCCATCTCTGTGGCACGGGACTGCGGCATGATCCCCCCACAGGACCGCGTCATCATCGCTGATGCCCTGCCCCCCAAAGACGGCCAGGCAGCCAAGATCAATTGGCGCTATGCCGACAACCCCAGCAAGCATCCCAGCAAGGCTGCCGCACTAGAGGTCAGTCTGCACCCTCTGCTGGACAGACAGTGCTATTGCAATGGCACGCAGCAGACTCGGCACTTGTTTCAGGAACAGAAGTCCACTATTTATTAGCAGTGGCAGTGTGGTTAGGTCACTGGAATTGGGTGAATAAATGAATCAATGAGTGAATTGTTCTCTACATCTGGCCTAGTGTTCAGTCCACCAGAGAAAACGGATTTATGCAGCTTATTTTTTTGTTGTTTTAAGGGGGGGCACAGTAGCAAACCTTCATAATGCGAATTATATTTATTGATTTGCTGTTTGATATAAATAGCAATGTAAAAGGTGCATATTGTGGTGGAAGGTTGTTTTAGCAAATATATAAAATGACATCCAGACTGTAGCTTTATTTTTAAGAAAACTCTTCATTTGTAATTGAACATGTTATATGCATTGATATAGGAGGTAGAGATCAGCGTGGAGGACAGAGCTGAAGAATGGAAGTCCATAGAGAAATACCACTTTGCTATGAGCGGCAAGTCGTTTGCTGTCATTACTGAGCACTTCCAGGACTTGCTCCAGAAGGTCAGAATCCTCAGAACTAATTTATTTTGTACAGTGTACTTGTATTTCACATGGATATTTCACATAGATCTCAAGTGTGTTAAGAGAATCATCTGTTAACCAGATTAATTATTACTGTTACTGTTGTTTAGTTTTTAAATCAGACGACTAAATGTTTGTCTCTGTTTATTGTTACTTTGGTATAGCTGGTTTTGCATGGAACTGTGTTTGCAAGAATGGCTCCAGACCAGAAGACCCAGCTAGTGGAGACACTACAGAGCGTTGAGTGGGTGTTATGCCAATACACACACACACACACCCACACACCCCGTCATGCTGCCTAACACACTCATATACACATACAAATATAAAATGTAAGCTTTTATAGATAATGAATCTACCTCTCTCTCTCTCTCTCTCTCTCTCTCTCTCTCTCTCTCTCTCTCTCTCATATCTCTAGTTATTTTTTTTGGATGTGTGGAGGTGGGGCCAATGACTGTGGTGTAAGTTTATTTTTGTTGTACAGTATTTGTGTTGGCTTTCTGTTTTTTGAATAGTGTTACATTCACCATTAAAGACAAATGTTTTCCAAACAGCAGAGCTATTCTTCCTCCTCAGGCACTGAAGAGAGCTCACGGTGGCATTTCCCTCTCTGAGTTGGAGGCTTCAGTGGCCTCTCCCTTCACCTCCAGAACTCCCAATATCTCCTGTGTGCCCAACCTCATCAGGTATAGCACAATTTGTATGAATCCCCTGTTAGATCTATGGCAAAGCGTGTTTCTGTGGGACACCAAATTAATACCGAGGAGACTTATTTGATTCAAAATTTGATAATGCAGAGTGCGTAAATTCACGTTCTGGCACACTGCAAAAAATGGATGTACTGGTGTTCATGGCAGAAAGAAGCCTAATTTGTAGAAGATAAACGCACTTTAGTCACAGTTGCAGTGCTGGTATAAAGATACGTTCAGCTCTTTTGTGAAGTTTGTTGTTGAAACATTGTATGGATTAGTGATTTTTGTTTGTAAAATGTTTTGATATTTGTAACAGAATGACATGCATGTAACATAAGAGCCTGGCAAAATCCTAAGTCAAATGTTAAAAGTAGTTTCCTCTAGAATTTAATTCTGATGGATTTATGTTGACCAGTTTGCACATTTATTAAGTTAAATTAAATTAAATGTAAACAATAAATTATTGTTGGCACATAAGCTTCAGTAGATCATAAACTGCAGGAGGAAATACTGTTTGAAATAATCTTTCTAACATTCCCTTTAAACAAATATTTCAAGCTTAAATTTTGTTATGGATTCTGTAAGCTGACATCTGGTGGAGCCTATGTGCTGTAACAGGCTTGTAGTTACTGTCAGTGACTAAAATGCATAGCCTTGTGGAAAGGAAAGAGAAGAAAAGTAGTGAATGTAGTGGTTTTAACTATTCACCACCAGAGCCATTTAGATGATCAGAATCAGAATTACTAATCACTCAAGGACTGAACAATCATACTCCTTGGGATATACCCCCCTGCAAAATTTACTTCCACCTAGGGTTGGGCAATATGGCAAAAATGTAATCTTGATACTTCAAGAAATGTTCACAATATGTGACATGTCCCAATATTTATTATTTTGACATCTGAATTGATTATTGATTGGACTACATGCAGTTTAACAGGTCTGCTAATACTTTTAATAGTGTTCTCTTTGAAATAGTTAGTCAGTGTTCTAGTACTGACAATATCCACAATACTCTCAAAAAAAACATGTTGTGACTTAATTTATCACAATAATGACGACACATTGCCCAGCTATACTTCGACTGTAAAGTAACACAAATATTTTTGATCTTTCTGTGTATCAGACATGTTGCTCAGGGCTGAATGTAAACTTGTGAGGGTCATATAACCACCAGGAACAGGTTTGGACACTTGTTCAGTTTAAATTGCTGATATCTCTTTGCAGGGAAGGCCGGGCTGCTCTCATCACATCCTTCTGTGTGTTTAAGTTCATGGCCCTATACAGCGTCATCCAGTACATCAGTGTCACCTTGCTCTACTATGTGAGTGTCTTCCTGCAATACAGCCCAAAGACTAGAAACAAATTTAATCTTCTCCACATAAATTTCTACATATAAGATAAGATAAGATAAACCTTTATTAGGTCTTAAGAAAGCCTTCCTAATACCAATTCTTTATTTTGTAACTTTAAGGCTGCATTTCTTCAATTTCTTATATAAATATGTTGTGCTGACAAGCACTTCTTGTTATTGTAAAGTTGCGTTTCTGCCCAGATTGGAATCTGACTCACTGTAAATGCGCTTTTCAGATCCTCAGCAACCTGGGAGACTTCCAGTTTCTCTTCATTGATGTTGCCATCATCCTTCTTATTGTATTTACCAGTGAGTATTATTCACAAAACAAATCGTTGCTGTTGGAACAAAACCTTGTATCTCAATTTTTGTTGATTTTGACTTCATGCATAATTAGAAAATATTTGAAAAGATACGAACCTGCACTGTCAAATTGAAATGGTCCAGAATCTTGTGACTTTAACTTACATTGAAAAAGAAAGCTTTTCCTGTAAAGTTGCTTTCTCTCTCTCTCTCTCTCTCTCTCTCTTTCTCTCTCTCTCTCTCTCTCTCTCTCTCTCTCTCTCTCTCTCTCTC